>LVTN01001957.1:10031-36997 GCA_001649415.1 Musa itinerans | reverse complement strand
TAGCCCTACTGTGTGGATCACCGCTAGAGAGGAGAACACTTGACCTCCTTCACCCTCTCCTAGAGATCTGCAGGGATTCAGGGATATATGATCTCCCTATATAACACAATCTTTCATATACGCAGTTTTAAGTTTTACAATTTTTGCACACCAATCTTCACACGACGACAAACACATCTTTAGGAAATTAGGAATTTTGTTTTTAATGTTCTTCCGTTGCGCATGTGATGTTGCCCCTAGATTTTCCAACAAAGTCCTTCTGCCACCACGTCGACCGATCCTCCGGCCCGACGTCCAATCTTTTGACATGTTCCATTCTGGCTCAACCTCTGATTATACTATTTTAATCGATTTGTCTTTCCCTGATTAAAGCTAGTCTTGCGTCACTTAAATGCATATTAGATTATAACTTATCAATTGATTTCATTATCAAAATCTAAGATTCAACAAATACAACCCCTATTGCACCCCTCAAGGCCTAGCAACATGTTGAACTAGCTGCACACTTCAGCCTCCTACAGATGTATCCTTTTCATGCCGAAGAGAAAATTTCAATGCTCCATAGCGTCGAGTTTCAGTCGCCTTAGGATGGCCATGAACATTCTATCATTCATATACAAGCCCTTGTATGAGTACCGAATTCTTCAAGTTAGCAATTGCCCTCACCTTTGTGAGCTTTACATAACTCTTTCGATCGCTGAACAATTCATTCTACTTTTCATGGTCTCATCCTTTACCAACTGCCTCACTTGCCTTGAGCACCATCAAGTATGATTGTCAACGTCGAGCCATAGCTCGAACTCAGCCATCCTAACCTCTGTACACTACACATTCTTCTTAACTTACTTGTCCTTGTGGTGCCTCTTGCACAAAGGGTTAGCCATTCCTCTAAATGTCAATCTCAAATGTCCACTCTTCTTAACAACTCATTTTCCCTATATCTTTATGCCTATTTCCTCGAAACGGTCGTGTGTGCTGGCTGTCCTTAACACAACCCCACTAGGTCCGTCACGTTTGCATACCAAGTGTTTTTATGTATGCTTGTATCACTCTAATATCATATGTTACGCACTTAGCTAGTTTTGCCTAAGTTGTGCGGCACCCTTGCGTATCCGTCGCAAAAGTCAACCTCCCCGAAACCTCCTATGGTCCCTTGGGACTTACAAAAGAGAAAACGGGTTAGAGAAAGCGTCTCATTCGGGATCCATAAGCAATCATTTCAGCAAAAACTTCATAGCCAATGCAAATTACAAACAGACTTCATAAGCTCTGAACGATCACACAACAAAAGGTCTAAAATAGTCCATTACAGACCGAAAATCCTCACAAGTGCTCACATGATATAATCTTTGTTTGCAAGCCTAAGACGATCACCAAAACAAAAAAATTGGAGCTGCTAAGCTTACTATCAACTTTTTACTTGCTATACAAAACATGAACAAAATCGAAAGATATGAACATGAGCATTACATTAAACACTTCGTTTATAGTTTTGTCCATGACATTAGTTCGGCACATAGGATATATATAGGACTTGAGTAGAGAATTATAACTTTGAGACTATGGAGACCGGAGGAAGCTATGGAAAATGCAAATGCCTGCTTCTTCTGGGATTCAAACTGTTTACCGAATATATCCCCGCTTTGGATAGATTATTTAAATTTGATATTAGAGAGCGCATATTTATCATTTGCATGGATTTATTTTCGAGTCAATACATGAACATTAGTTTTTCACACGAGTTCATCATATTTGTTGGGTGGACAGATGGAGCCAAATGTGAAAGATTTGTTTCCAGCACAAACTGGAAAGCTCACGTTTTATGAATCTTGACATCCCTTATATGCAGAGTGATAGAAACGAGAAGGCATTCGATTAGAAGAAACCTAATGTCAAAGCTGTAGCTATTACTATTTTTTATGCTACAATTCAAGGATATGTTTGGACGAGTACGTGTGATCAGATGGAAACTAAATGGTGTAAACCTTCCATATGATGAGTAAGAATTAGTACGAATGGAGAGTTGGTTTAAAATAAAGTTTCTCTACTTCCTCAAACAAGGTTTAGTGAGGCTACTGACGCCCGCCCCGATGGAGCAATTTCACATGATGGTCCTCTTTTATGGTACCTTTATCTAAAATAGGATTAATTACATAAGATATTATCTTAGTTATCTTTAGTATTTTGATCCCTATATCTTCAAAAATTATATTGGAATCTGTATATTTATGAAATTAAAATATATAACCTTGTTTCTCCTCACACATCGATTCTGCTAATGGAAATATCGCATGTGCTCTTACGTGTGAAAAATGATACTAAAACAGAATTAAAAAATAATTTTATATCATTATTATTTTTTTCTTCTGTAATTTATATCATTATTAAAAGACTAATAGTTGTGTAATAATCGACGGATGAGAAGGATAGGATCATAAGAGAGAGATCATTCTATCGAGTACTTTATTTTCTAATAAAACCTTTGAAAACATAGAAAGAAAAAGTGGAGCAATTGAATAGTATTGTCTCACTTCATTTCCCAACAAAATTCCTCTTTATTTTATTTTTTTTCTTTTAAACGATAAGAATAACATTACAAAATTACCTTCTTAACTCTATTTCAATATCATTTATTATGATAGTACATGTGATGTTTTCGTTAACAGAGTCAATAACATAAAGAAAAATAATAATAAATATTTTACTTTTATAAATATAAAAATCTTAATATAAATTTTAAAAATATAAGGATTTCCAACTCAGCCACCAATTATCCTGTTGATGCTGATCTTTAACTTCATCATCGAATGCGAAGGAACTTTTTGCTTGATAGTGGACGCGCAGTGTACGTCTTTGTGTTTAAACATACAAAGGGAACCAAGATCATGGGAGGGTGCGTCGGCTGCCACGCCCCCAATCCAACACCGGCTGAAGGGATAGCCATTCTCAACGCATCAAGTCAGGAAGAAATATTTTTCGCCTCCAGAGGCCTCAGCCATGAAGACTGTACTCTAGTTGACTTTCTAGATGCCTCAACCATGAGCAGTTCTTGGCGTGGGCCGAAGTCTCTGCTCGAGTTGACTTTTTTGCACGGTTCAATTCCTCAAATGAGTAATTACTAATTTTGCTTAAGAAAATAATCACCAAGATTTTATGCTCTCAATCCCAAATTGGTAGAGAATAAAAAGAAAGGAGAAACCCGCCTTGTTCGACACGCACAATTAAGCGGTCTTTTGGGCACGGTCACAACTCATTAAAGGTCAGAAAAGGTTGGCCTCCACTTAGCATATTTGTTTCTGGATAGTACACGATGGGTTAGTGCCTCGGCCCACAGAATGAGTTGGAAACCAGTTGATGCCCATGTGACTTTCCCCTCCCCACCACCCTCAGCCCCCCGATCTTTGCTGCTTCCCGTCTCCATTTACTTGCATGCCGCTGTCTCTCCTCCTTCCATTGGTTTGACAGCATGGTCTGACAGGAGAATCCGTCAAAAACAAAACCATGGACATCTCTCTCTCTCTCTCTCTCTCTCGCAGGTCTAACTCGCATTATATATCGAACCTCATAACTGTCATCTTCTCTATCAGAAGAAGCCGCCATGGCTTGCATGATTTCAGATGAGATGCTGGGGACGTTCGTACCTGTTCTGGTTTACTGGGCCTACTCCGGGCTGTACGTGCTGGTCGGCTCCTTTGACAAGTACCGGCTGCACTCGAGGAAGGAGGAAGAAGCCAAGAACTCAGCCTCCAAGGGGAAGGTCGTCGTCGGCGTACTCGTTCAGCAGGCGTTCCAAATCGCTGTCTCCCTCATCCTCTTCACGGTAATGAACGTAAAACCAACTTGATCTCAAATCAGGACGTGTTCGAGTGTCTTACCTTTGGCTGGATCACAAGCAGATGGCTCCCAAAGCCGAGGCGACCACCGCGAAGCCTTCCATCTTGGTGGTGGGGTTGCAGTTCGCGGTGGCGATGCTGGTTCTGGACACATGGCAGTACTTCATCCACCGATACATGCACATCAACCGGTTCTTGTACCGCCACATCCACTACAAGCACCACAGCCTCATCGTGCCCTTCGCCTACGGGGCTCTGTACAACCACCCGCTCGAGGGGTTGCTGCTCGACACGGTGGGCGGCGCCATCTCCTTCCTCGTCTCAGGGATGACGCCTCGCACCGCCATCTTCTTCTTCTCTTTCGCCACCATCAAGACCGTGGACGACCACTGCGGGCTGTGGCTTCCGGGGAACCCGCTCCATGTGTTGTTCAGCAACAACAGCGCCTACCACGACGTCCATCACCAGCTCTACGGCGGCAAGTACAACTTCTCCCAGCCATTCTTTGTGGTGTGGGATAAGATTCTGGGGACTCACATGCCGTACTCGCTGGAGAGGAGGAAGGATGGGGGGCTTGAAGCAAGACCAGCAAAAGACTAGCATTAGGGATAACATTTCTTCATACATCTTGCCTGCAGTTCATCCCACCAACCCTGTGGATGCATGTATTCCATATTCTATCAAATAGATGATAACCATTAGAGCAGTTTGTCGTGGACAATAAAAGCATGAAGAAATGAGAAAGCCAATATATAATATTTCTGCAAGAGTTATTTTATGGTAAGAGAAGACTGAAATGTGCTACTCGGGTTACCCAACCAAAACTCTCTGGGTGGAATACTTCAACACCAGATGGATGACATTATCAACACCTGCAACACAGCTCCAACAGTCGTAGTTGGATGACTCTATGGTTGGGATTGACGAGGACCTGCGAAGAAGCTAATGAATGCAAGAGACTCTGGAAACACAGTCGTAGTTGGAAGCAGTAAACATATAATTAAAGCTAATAATGTGACAAGTTCCTCCATTGATGTCTTGTCTCTCTGTAGATTTACTCAAGAGAACGTAAAAGAATATATATAGAAAATGAATGAAGATGAATCAGAGGATGATTTGATTGAATTCAACAAATCAACATTCCATCACTTGCTAAGATATAAGCCTCTGTTTGTTTATCAAAAAAAATGCAAGGGTTGTCCTACTAATTGATACTTTCACCTTATTGTTTTAATTAGACCACATAAAAGAGCAAAAGAACATTTGGGAAAACATGAAACTATAAAGTCAATTGAAGATATAATCCTCTAATTATTTCAGTACGATTGCTAACCATATTAAAATGTTGACCAAAGTATCAGAAAAAAATAGCCTATAACACAATCATATCATCCATGTTCTCACCTTTAGTTATCTGACAAGCCACTAATTAAATCTCTCCTCTATAAAACCTAGAGCACATTGTGCCATATTCCCAGGTAACCATGAGAAGACAAACAAAGAAGGTTTAGGAGGAAATAAGATAACTCTAAGCACCCTAAAAGACAATATTTATCTAAAAAACAATACAAAAAAAACCACCAACACCAATAGAAGAAAATAGAATGATATACCTGATATGGGTAACTTATACGCCAATTTGAACTCATGTTCACGTATCAAAAGAACTGAACAATATGAAGTAATCAACAAAATATTCAAGCTACAGACTAAGGTAGTATTTTTCTTGGTATTTTACCTTTGTAAAAATATGTATTCTCAACAATACTTTTCATTTGTTAGTGCAGATCCAGAAGTGCTATCTAAGAGAAAAGGCTCGGAAAAGATAATACAAATATATCTCAGAGCTCAAAGGAAACAAGAGCATTCAAGTTTCTTACAGCAGTTGATTTAGGCCAGTAAAGAAATGACGAAGCATGTTATAAAATTTTCAATGTAAATTATGTGCATCCTTTTAGCTAAAATACAGAAATGGTAATAAAAAATCAAACAAACAATGGCATTCAGGTCTTGATATGCCACCATCTAATCTTGCATTGCGTTTTCACAATTGATATATGAGAAATCCATGACAGTATAGCATTTCAACATAGAATGAAGAACGTAAACAAATTTAATGTGTTCAGACTGGCTCCACCAAACAGCATTTTCTCCCAACGTATAAAAGTGATTCCGGACATAAAGCTGAAAATTTTATGCAAACATATAGCAAGTCACTGATCCTACAAATTATAATAAAAGAAAATTATAATAAAAGAACATCATGGTCGATAAGAAACATCAAAAATTTATTGCCCAAAAATGACTTCATTCATTGTCATATATCGAAACCAATCCAGAAATATGGGGGGCTACAGATCGCAGTGGTGGAAGCATCTACACAGTGGAAGAAAAATAAAAAAGGAAAACAACTATTGGCAAATGACATAACCAGAAAAGGACATCTTTCCATCATAAAATGAAAATATAGGGCACTTTGCCCAGCATCAAAAGTACTAATTCTAAATCAAGTACTCGAAATCCTTACGCAGGCGAAGCTCTATGTTATTCTGAATTAGATGCCAAAGTTGCAGAGCTGGAGGAAATCCATTTCGGTGTCAACATACTTTGTCCAGAGATGTTTGTATTGGTTCAGGGCCACATCAAGCCATGGTTTCATGTTCCCATCAAAGTGTATTACAGCTGCATTTCGAATCTCATCAGGACTTACACTTGGATTATAACCAAGACCCATAACATGCCAAGTCTTATCCAGTGGCTTTGTGGTAGTGTAAAAGGTAACTAGTCCAGCTGGAAGCACAGATGCCGGGTTCCAGAGAGTTCCATCCTCATTCTGTCATAATGACAGCATCAATCCAGATGTCAAGCAACTAAAGTTTTTCTTTAAAGAATTTATAGACATTGGCTAATTGAAATAAATAAATTGAAGATCCAGGAAAAATCTGAATAAATAATATTTAAACATAACAGAAGGATACTATCAAAGAGCTTAGAAAAAATTTAATGCTAAAAACATAATGAGAGGCAATAAGCAAGAGGGACCCTAAAAATGCTCAAAAGTGAAGCAAAGGAAAAGTTAGCTAAAATTAGGACAAAAGACAAAAGGAACCTTTCTGCAATATTTAGGACTCAGGCATGGACATCTAAGTGCAACCCTTGGGTCATGGTTAGGTTGCTTGGTTTGAGCCACAAAACCAAGCGATATTCTGTTTATTTAAGTACTATGTTACTGGAATATGCCTTTTGTGATGAACGGGTTACAAACTCTAAATAATAGCTTGCATGTCATCAATATATATCACAAGATGTAACCACATATTCTTTTTACGATAAATATATCTTAAACTTTATTATATATAAAATTTATTTAGAATATCTTTTATTGTCATATCCGTGTCATATTGAACCATATTTTTTCAAGATTTTCCATATCCATGTATTCAAATGTTTTTGTATTGAATCCTACTAATATTCCATATCGGTATATCCATGCTTCATAACTGAAGCATATGAAGCCAACCTTAACATGTCACTGTGCTCTAACTAAGCCTCAACTCTAGCAGGTCATAAGAGTGTTCAGTCTGATCTAGGACAGCATTATTGTTGTAAACGTCATTATAGATTTCTCATTGCTAAAACTTTAGACAAATCTTTTTTCATATTCCACATTCATGCCCTGTGGCTTCTTTCCAACATCATCAATGTAACTCTATATGGATGTTGACATGTGTCTATGCATGCGCGTGCAGGCTTGACTGTGACATCATGAAACGATAATCTAAATTGCTTTCTACCTTGGACTGGTTGAAGCCAGTATACAAGAATTTTCACCGCTGGTAAAACCAAAGGATGGCATTGATGTAAAAAGATGAAATCTGAGAAGTGTGTTCTCTGGATGGGAACTCAATCATCAAAGGCTCATCTAAATTGCTCCCTATCTCAGAGTGGTTGAAGTCAGTAGATAAACGAGTATTTTACCACTGGTAAAACCAATGGATAACATTGATGTTATTATACCAAATCTGAGAAAGATGTTTACACCAGATGGGATCTCAATCTTAAACAGCAACTTATCTGCTGTTATAGTAAGAAACATAGAGGAGGAAAAAGATAAAGTGGAGTAAAAATAATAGGAAAAGAGAAGGAATCTTAAGGGTACAGACAAAAAGAGATAGTAATGCTTCAAGGCTAAAGAAATAAGCTCACTTCCACTAAAGACTAATATAAAATTTATTCATTCTCGGTTGCATACTCAGATTTAAATTTTTATTGATCCCACTTTAATCCTAAAAGGCCTATCAACAACCAAAGTACCCTTTCTCTCTCAGATGAGGATATAATTTGAGCTGTTGTATGTACATAAGTGTTGAATCTCGGATTTTGATGATGAAACCAATTGATAGTATTTATGATTTAATCTGCGTTTTGAGTGAAGTAGGAAGCTTCGATCAGAATCAGACAATTAAAGCAGGAAGAATCATGTTGGGCCGATGAAAAACATGTCAGAAGATTGGACGTCGAGCCGGAGGATCGGTCGACATATCGACAGAAGGCTTCGGGCCATGGATTCAGGCATCAATATTGCGCCAAGGATATCGGAGTTGCGGAAGTCAACTAGCCGATTGGGCAATAGGCTGCAAAAGAGGACGATGCGTCAAAGAATCGGACGAAGCGTCGATGGACCAATGACATGCCGAACAACATGATTCATGCTTAATAATAATTGTCTAGATCGAAGTATGATTTTATGTATGCAGGATTAACTACGATAGCAAGACATAAAGCAAAATGAAGTCCCGGAGTCAAGAACGCGATTTCGTTGGGAGTTCGAGAGTTCGTCGGAAGTCCGGACATTCGTCGAAAGTTCTATCGAAATTGACCGAGAAGTCCAGGAGCTTGCCAGAGAAGCTCGTCGGAACTCGCCAAGAAAATCGTCGTGAAGTCCAAGAGCTTGCCAAGAGTCCGTTGGAACATTGTCAGGAGATTATTGGAAGATCGCCGGAAGAAACCAAGACCTAGGGACTTGTTTAACTTAGTAAATATCTTAAATTTCATAGTTAGCACATAATTAGGATTGAATTGGGCCAACCCAATTAGGGGCCAGTTGGGCCCATGTAAGAACTGTGTTGGGCCCAATGAAAGGCCCAAACAGTGACCCAAGAGGTGACACCGTCGTGGCACAATCTCTGAGACTATGTCAGGCGATGGTACCGCCCAGACACAGTCTTCGAGAGGCAATCAAGCAGTGGTAGCGCCAGTTTGGGCGATGGTACCGCCCAGTGCAGTGTCAGTGTCAGACTGACACTGGCGATGGTACTACCCGTACCCGAGAGACCCGGGATGAGATATTTTTTAGGCTCCAAGTTTGAATCAACTTGAAGCCTATAAATACCCCTCTCATCCCTGGTTAAAAGACAAAAGCACAAAGAGTTTAAAAAGAAAGAAACACTACTAAAATCTTGTGTGATCTCCTCTCCCTCTTCTAAGTGTTGGAATAGTTTAAGAGAGGAGTAAGTGGGGGTGTAAGGGTTATCTCCTAAACCCGGTAAAATAAGAAAGAACTGTAAAAGGTGGTTGGTCTTCGCCTATTGAAGGAAGACCGATAGTTGATGCCGATGGCCTCGACGAAAGAGGAATCGATGGAGTGGATGTAGGTCACGACGACCGAACCACTATAAAATTGGTGTGTTCTTCTCTGGTTTACATTTCTACTTTTAAGCAATTTACTTTACTACAAACTACTTTACTTGCTTACTGCCTTCAATATATTTACGAACACGTTTTCAAGTTAAGTATTTCCGAATCGGTTTTCAACGTACGAAAGAATTTTTAGAACCGACGTGATTTTACCGCTGCACTAATTCCCCCCCCCCCCCTCTTAGTGTCGACTCGTTCCTAACAATAAGCACATAGATAAACTATTATTAACAAATCAAAGCAAGGATCAAAATTCCATATAAAATTACAGAAAAAGGGAAGTCTACTTACGAAATAGACAATACTTAGAGGGCCCCTAACCTTAACCTAAACAAGCCTCAACTACATCAAGATTAACTGCTGAGATTAACAAAGGATAAGTGCAGCACAGTCCCACTAGGCAGATAATAGGTTAGTGGCACCTTTACCAGATATGTAAGCTTATACTACTTCATAAAGATTATCCAAAAGCATAATTACTTCTTTTGCATTTTATGATTGTTTAAAACTTTTTAGCCTGCTAAGGGTTTGGAGGAATCCTATAGTCGTAGCTCAAGTGCAGAAAATAACATTGTGAACTGTACGACTTCATGGAGCCAATAAAATATCTGGATAGCTTTAGTATAACTTCAGAAGAAAGGAAAAGTGAGAATAAGATGTCAAATGTCACGAAGGGATGTGAATTCTCCATGGATCACTCACGGACTAAGTGATACGACTACATAAATAACGTTGAGACACTTTTAGGAGAAGCAATTTTGTAAAGAAACTGTTCAGAAACATATGAAGAAGGAAAGAAGTCTCACCAGGCTCTGATACTGATGGAATCGATCGGTGCATCTCTCCCTCCTCCATGCATCGAGGTCAAAGACGTTCACGCCGTAGGCCCAAGCGCACGCCCTCGGGCTGAATTGATCCCGGACTTCAGGAATCGAGAAGTTCAAGTACCTGCTGTACCTCCTAAAACCACCGAAGCACGTTTCGACTGCCCCGTTCACCATACCATCCAAATCGACCCGCCACAGCCCTGTTAGATCCTTCTGCACCACCACGTCGTCCTCCAAAAGCACGATTCGCCTCAGCTTAGGGTACATTTCGGGCAGGTAGAACCTCAGGTGGTCCAGCACCGACAGGTCGCGCCGCCCGCCCTCGACCATCCGGACCACCGGTGAGTAGGAGGAGTTCAAGAACCCGAACTCGGCGAGAGACCTCACCTCCACCTTGGCGCCGCGAGCCGGCGAGCGGCGAACGAACCAGACCTGCATGGCCGCCAGGTACATTGGGTCGGTGACGACATGGAAGACGTGCTTCGAGGGCTCCTCCGCGTTCTTGATGGCGGAGTTGATCACCACGGAAACGGCGATCACGTTGTCAGAGAAGATGGCGTAGTGGTAGAGGTCAGGGTCGGCGAGATCGGCCGGGGCGACTGAGGCGGCGCGGCGGTAGGTCTCGGGGTGGGCGATCCGCTCCTCCATGAGGCGCATGGCGAGGCAATGGAGGCTCTTGGGGGTGGATCCGGCGGCGATGGAGCCGGCAAGAGCGCCGAGCTTCTTGGCACGGTGGAGCTGCTCCCGGACGGCGAATATGGTGTCACGGAGCTTCTGGATCTTGAGTTGGGTGTCGAAGGCCTCCTTGGACTCGCCAACGAGCTGGCGGGCGAGCTTGATGCGGTCCTTGGCCTCCTTCTCGAGAGGGCGGAGGGCGTCTTCGTCGTCGACAGGGGCGGCGAGGCGGGTGGAAAGGTCTGAGAGAGTTGCGGCGAGGCCCTGAAAGACGCGGAGCTGGCGGGAGGAGTCGAGCTTGAGGCGACGGGCGTAGGCGGCATAGGCGGTGGCAAGGGCGGAGTGGTCGGCGGCCTGGCTGTAGATCAGGTCGAGACGAGCGCCGAGGGGGTCGGAGGCAAGAAAGCCGCGGCGGCGGAGTGCGGCGGAGGCGGTGTTGTGGGAAGGGGGAGAGGAGGAGGAGGAGGAGAGGATGGCGGAGAGGGCGGCGAGGGAGAGGAGAGTGAAGACGGCGGAGGCGAAGACCTTGTAGGAGAAGAAGGCGCGGAAGCCTGTGGCCGGGCGGGCGGGGCGGACTCCGGCCATCACACTGTTCGATGGCGGTTTCTCCGCACCAGATCTTAGACGCGCTACGTTTGGCTCTTTGGCATTGATGAGATAGTGGCAGTGGAGATTGGGAATTGGAAGAAGTGGCGAGTGGGAGTGTGAGATGGCGTTCTACCAATTATTATTGCTATTAGAACTATGTATTGTCAAATCCCATGACTTAGAAATAAAGGGGTCTTTACAGCTGCATCCTATCATGGTCCAGAAATAGTGTATTTATCCTCACTAATTTTTATTCCTCGGTAAACTGAAATGCTTCACATATTTTTTTCTTTAACATCGGTAAAAAAAAAAAGGGTTAATTACAACTAATTATATGTAACATTAACTATTTTAAGTTTTAAATTTATCATCATAATATAATTTTAAGGATATATTTTTTATTTACAAAAAATAAATGCAAAATATGATATTTATTTTAAGACATTGCTATCAATAATTAAAATTTTTGGATGAGATTTTGAACCGATCTATGAGTTTCAATTGATTATCAAATTATAATTAATTGGAGGGGTAAATATATAGTATATGACCATTAAAAAAAAAAAAATCTCTTTACACATGAGAATTTGCAATACTGATTTCTTGATATCGATAACTTTGCCATTAGTTACCTCCTACTCATTAATGTACCGATGAAATCTTTAATTTGTAAGAATATATACAACAATTGTTTGATGCTATGAATCGGTTTTAAAAAAGGACTAAAACGTATTTAATAATATTCTTTCTTAAGAAAATGTGATAAGAGTGTTCCTTCATTTGATCAAGATTCGAATTACTACAAACATAGCATTTACATTCTTATGGTGTTGTGTATTATTATACTGCATCTATATTTCTTCATAATTGCCTCTAAAATATTATTCACACACCAAAGGAACACTCGTCTTTCTCCAATGAATGTGTCTAACTCATCCTCATTTCCTTTAGTCCTTCTTTAACGAATTTTACTGATTAACTCTTTTATCTCGGTTATTTATCGTAATAGATCAGATCAGATCGGATCTGATCCACCCTCAAACGCTTCTGTTTGCATAAGATAGATAGCAACTCAAATCTAACATTCTTATCCGTCAATGTCAGTTATAAACATCTATCCATCAGAACAAAAGAAGAGTTGCTTACAGCTCGTAAAAGAAAGTGTAATGAATGCTCAAAAGGCTCAGATGATTTTGCCTTCAAACCCAGTTAAGCTTCTTTGTGTGTGTCTGAGTGAGCTTACTGCAGATGTTGGAAAAAACGCAATCATTCAGCCTTTTCCTTTACCAGCTCTGTACAAATATATCTCTGTGACTAAATCTTTAAAGCATTAAACAAGAGAGAACCTATCCAAACCAAATCATAAAAAGAGGGCAAAAGAAACATAAAAGAAACTCCAAAGGAAATGAAATGAAATCTTCACTCTCTTGACGTCCCGCAAAGCCTCCCACTTTGCTACCCGAGGAGGTGCAGCTTCAGCACCGGTTGTGGATGGGATCCGACCCTCTTCGAACCCTTCGTTTGCTGGTGCTGTTGGAATCAAATGATGAAGACTTGGCTGCTGATTTCTTGCCGGCGTCGAGACTGACGACGTCGACATTGGCAAGGATGCGTCGGTTCTTCTCCGCCAGTCCACCTTCTTCACCATACCTGAGAACATGGTCGACGCTTCGCAGGCCGCAGACCTTCTCTCCCTCGGAAGCTAGTAACACGACACACAGAAGAAACAGGAGGAGCTTGTCGAGGTTGAAGCCGCCCATTGCCCCTCTACGTCGTTGCAGAAGCTGGAGGCGATTCTCGTAAGGCAGTCCCAGCAGATCCTTCTCTTCTCCATGTACCCTATTATGCTGGTCTAAAAGCACAAATAAAGCTCGGATTCACTTCGGTCATGTACCTGCAACGCAAGCAAATCCAAGGCTGTCTTAGAAGATTCTGACAGGCATGAGTAAAGGGATTGGAACACACAATCCTTGGGAAGATAAGCATCTTTCCACAGCTTCCCTTGCCTCTCATTCCTTCCATCTCTCCCTCCCTCACTAAGCAAGTCGTTAAAGAGAGCTGTGGGGAATAGGGCCACCACCGACCCCCAGCACTTGCTTTATCCCCATCCTGTGATCTCCTCATGCCTTTACCTATCCTCTTTGAACCAGGAAGCTCCCTTATCCATGCCCAACCAAAAGACAGAGAGAGAGAGAGAGAGAGAGAGATTCTTGTGCCGAATTCCTTTTCTTTATGCGTGCCTTTCCTTTCACTCGCTCTCTCTCTTTCTCTCTGTCTCTCTCTCTCTCTCGCTCTCTGGATTTGTTGAGCGGATAGAAATCTCTATTTCCCTTGCTGTTGATTATTAATTCTCTTTAGCTTTTTCCCCAACTGTTATTGAAGCATTACACCCTTCACTTTAAGAAAAACCGAGGGGCTTGCATGTAGGAAAAAAACTGGTATCCAAGGCATGCAGGAAGACCAATTCAAAAATTCCACCAATAGGTGGATTTGTGCTTTTAAATCTAGAATAAAGCAAAAGAGCAAAGCGATTACTGTTGCTGCTTTCCATGGCCACCTAGCTAAGGGTAGAACTCGTCACAAGGTAAGATTTACACCGAATAGATATTTGGCTATTTTGATCAATGGATGACGAAGATCTAAAGACGATTAACATGAACAGTCTTGATCATTCGTATATATATGCGATCTATGTTCCTGAAACGTACAGAATACACGCATGCAGTTCTCAATTCTCACTTGTGAGAGTCTACGCCCACCATGCAAGATCACATGTGAATCAAACCCTACGGTATCTACTTATGAATGCAGAGGAGGAAAGGAAACTATGGACGATATGAAATATGTTTGGTGTAAGTATTCATTCTCTTTCTTTAGAGAGAAATCCACTACTCGTGATGATTATACGAGCAAATCAGAAGGGAGAAAAAGGTAAAATAAGAAAAGAAAAGAAATGATGTATTGCCATCATACACATATATATATATATATATATATAATTTTATGAAAAATCCCAATTCCTCATAGGTAATTATTATATTAGAAGTATATTAATGTCATCTTATGATGCCGACCGATTGGTTTCCACCTCAATTGGCTCGTACGAGACCGATCGGAATGCGTCACTTCCAGGGCACTTTGATCGGCTCAACCTTCCACGTGCATATCGCGTGACATTACTCCTCTCATGTTAAGGATTCGTGTTTCAGACCAAGGTAAGTTACCATGTTCCCACGGAGCACCGTTTTTCGCGCTCTCCACCAATGGCGCTCCAACGCGGACGGACCACCGTCGCTCCCGCTGCCGCCGGAGCCCAGCTCATTTGCCACAGCCGTCAGGAGCTCCGCTTCGCTCCGAGTCTTGAAGCCCCTTCACGCCGCCGTCCTCCGCCTCCACCCCGACGACCTTGTCCTCTCCGTCGCCCTTGCTTGCCGCTACTCCCAACTTGGCCTCCCGCGGGCTGGCCTCTCCCTCCTCTCGCCGGCTGCTGCCGATCCTTCCCTCCTCCCGTCCGGCGATACCTTTTTCTGGAACCTCCTCGTCCGCGGTCTTGTCGAATCCGGAGCCCACGATCGCGCGCTCGCTCTCTACCGCCAGATGCGAGAGCCTCGCGGTGGCGCTCAGCCCAATAATTTTACCTTTCCCCCCGTTCTCAAGGCCTGTTCCTACCTCGGTGACTTCGAGGAAGGCGTCAAGGTCCATGACGACGCCGCGGAGCTCGGCTACGACTCCGATGTTTTCGTCCGCAACTCCCTCATTTCCATGTACGGCAAAAGTGGCGCTTTGGACACTGCGAAGAGGCTGTTTGATGAAATGCCCGATAGAAGCGTGGTCACTTGGACTGCGATGATTGGAGCCTTCGCTCAAAATGGGCATCCAGAAGACGCGCTTGCATTGTTCCGTCGAATGCTGGAGGAGCGAGTTAGGCCCAACAGAGCGACATTCTTGACAGTGATGCCATGTGTTATCAGGTGTCATGATGCTGACGACTTGCATAAGCTGATCATCAGGTACCGTCTGGAATCAGAAGTGATCGTCCAGAATGCAATCATGGGCATGTACTCAAGGTGTGGAAAGATTGAACAAGCACGGAAATTGTTCGATGGGATTGCTGAGAAGGATTTGGCATCTTGGAGTTCGATGATTGAGGCTTATGCACGGGCTGATATGTTCGAGGAAGCCATGAAGCTATTTCGAAACATGAAATTACTTGAGATTGTGCCAGACCGGGTGACACTTCTCGGTGTCACTCGTGGTTGTTCCAATTCAGCAGTAGCATCTCTAAGGCATGCACGGCTTATTCATGGCTTTGCAATTAGGAGCTTACTGATTGAGGATTTAATGGTCGAGACAGCTGTAATCGATAGCTACGTGAGACGTGGGAGTCTAAGCAGTGCTCGTAGAATATTTGATCAGATGCGAGAGAAGAATTTGGTGACCTGGAGCACTATGATATCTGGGTATGGAATGCATGGGAGGGGAGTGGAGGCGCTTGAACTATTTAACCGCATGAAGTGCTTGATGAAACCAGACCACATTACGTTTGTCTCTGTGCTCTCTGCTTGCAGCCATGCCGGCTTAATTGTTGAAGGTTGGCAGTGCTTTAATTCTATGACCATGGAGTTCGGGATTGTTGCTCGTGCTGAGCATTATGCATGCATGGTTGATCTGCTGGGACGAGCAGGACAGCTTGAAAAAGCTAGAGAATTCATCGAGAAAATGCCCATAAAACCAGATTCTAGCGTGTGGGGATCCTTGCTTGGTGCTTGCAGGATTCATCCAGATGCAAAGATCACAGAATTGGCTGCAACCTCACTGTTTGAATTGGACCCTCAGAATTCAGGCCGTTACATTCTATTGTCAAATATCTACACTTCTTTGGGGAAGATTGAAGAAGCCCATAGCATTAGAGTTCTCATGAGAAAGAGAGGGGTGAAAAAGATAGCTGGTTACACTGTCATAGAATTGAACAACAAGCTATACAAGTTCTTAGTTGGGGACTGTTCCAACCCTCAATCAGATTTGATCTATAGGGAACTCGAGAGATTGATGGACAGGATTAAAGAGGCAGGATATGTGCCAAATACCAACTTTGCATTGCATGATGTGGAGGAAGAGACGAAAGTTAAGTCGTTGTATATGCACAGTGAGAAACTTGCTATTGTTTTTGGGCTTATTAACACGAGGCCTGAAAGTACCATTCGGATCCACAAGAACCTGAGGGTTTGTGGAGATTGTCATGCTGCTACCAAATTTATCTCAGAGGTCACAAAGAGGAAGATCATCATGAGAGACTCACATAGGTTTCATCATTTTAGTGATGGGGAGTGTTCCTGTGGGGATTACTGGTGAAGAGCATCATCACTCTTTCTGGTTAACATAGCTGGCCTGGGGAGCAAAGTGCATTGGAAAATTGGCGGCAGAGCACTAAATTCACTTTGCTATCTACCCTGAGAAATTATTGGCATAGCTAATGATGTGGTTAGCTGATCTCTACTGCTTATAGGAGAGATTTTTCTACTAGTTGCATGACACCGATATCAATGAGAGACTTTTTTCCTTGCAAGCTATCATCGAGCAAACCACACAAGATCAACAAGTCAAATAGCAACTTGCAAAATAGATTGCAGAATGGACATCTGATCTTTAGCTTCTTTCAAGGACACAAGAAGATCATATTTTCACGTCCAATGGTAGTAGAACATCCTTCACAGAGTAGTACACCTTGGAGATTAGGCTCTGAAGTACTGCTGTAGTATTTTCCAACCAAACCAAGTGCCCAGTGTTATATCTTTATACTGTTATTTTGTCGATAACTTTTGGGAAATGCTATTGGAACTGAGCTCCTAAATTAGAAGCATGGAATAGATGATGATTTGGTGAACAGCTGCCAAAGCACAGTAGCCTAGGTAGTTTATTCTTGCAAGCAATTCAACGGCATGCTATTTTGCGTATCCTATTCCTAGTGCCATTTAATTTGGTTGTTGGATGTTTACCAACGTGCTGGAACAAAAGTATTTATGGCTGCAGTTGGGCTCAGAAGGTCTGGTGAAAGGTCACAAATTACACCTGCATGAGTTATTTCGTCTTGGTCCTCGAGCAAAGTGGATAAGTTGACAGATCTTGACCTCAAACCCAAAGAGTAATATCTTTAGAGCAGATTCCTGAATGCTGGCCTGGTGAACTTTGAAAATTTAGTGTTTATTACTCCTTACCCAGCATGGTTTGATTGCATCCTTCATGGGATTGATTTCTTTCTCCTAAGTAACTTGTGACAACAATTTCAATCCCAAGCAAGAGAAGAGTTTTATATGAGTATTATGGCTTGCAGATGAACTCCGGAGTTGGTCCACCGGTCGATATACCACTACAAGGGTCACAAGAGACCTGCTGCTTTCTCCATGAGAAGTTCTGCTTGCATTTTTTTTGCTGAAGCTCTGAAGCTTTTGATATAAGGTACCATCATTACGAGTTATCTAAATTTAGTTTGAGCCTTAACTGTAAGCTCCTTTTTGACTTAGATCCTACTCCACATTGTCTAAGGTAGCACAAGACTGGATTGTAGGTTTCTTACTTTGTTTTCATTAGAACAACAACGGATCATTTTGGTAGATGTCTTATATAAGATCGTTATCGGTTAATAACGAGTGCAAATGAAAAATCATAAATGCTGCTGCTTCATACATATTCTGTGTTGCCTCTTATAAACTCGGCAACGATATTGAGGTTTTGTGGGCAGCTAATAGTAAAACCAGAGAACATTCATTAGTCGGAATGGAATGCTCTAACAATATAAATAGGTTGGAGAAGAGGTAGTTGATCCAGTTCATGGGCATTTGGGTCCTCCTCTCTTGGTCTTCCAGTTGTTGTAGCAGGGACATTCTCCTTTGTTGCCATAGAAACCCGATGGCACGCAGAGGCACTTCATGCAGCACTTCTGGCAGAAGAACATGCATGGCTTGTGATACTGCGTCCTGGAGCACCTCCTCGTGCATTGAGATGGGCACTCTGTTCAAAAGAATTTAACACAAAGGTTAAACAACTAGCCTTCTTTTTGTGTCTATGAATTCATATGTCGTCCTTAAATGTTGTATCTTAGAGATCTTTCTTTTGCTGTTCGAAGATTCTAATAGGTTTCACTGCTTATACATGATCAGATCATTCAACATATTTTGTGAGACACGACGGATTGGTAAGGAAAATGAGCAACTCACGATAAGTTCGAAGGGTTCCTTGTCCATTTGAAGCCTGAAAAGAAGGTGGATAACAATAAGAAAATAAGGAAATCTATTGCTACAAAAATTTGTCAAGTACCAGAGAAAGTAGCTCAGAAAACTTTATGAAGCAGAAAGATGCACTAAACAATTATACCGGCATGTACTCCTCTTCAGAATGTTCAGTTGCTTTGGCTAGCACCTGCAACAGGGAAAAATGAGAAGTTATGAAAAGGTATTCTTGTTTGGATCAGACTAATTGGTCTCGAAAGAGCAAGAGGAAGAAGTTTGTTACCGTCAGTGGCTTTAGCTCTCACCTTTGAACCGGAGTCAGCTATGGAAATGGCCAGGAGAGCAATGGCCACAAGGACAACAAGCTTAGCCATGGCCTTTGCGCTTCCCAAATCTAGAGGTCCACAGAGGAAGAAGAAGAAGAGCAAGGAGATGCGTTGGGAGCTTGCAGTGGCAATAGATGGAGATGTACTCCTATTTATAGCTTGGATGGGGCAGACAGGTGTCCATATGAACGGATATAAAAGAAAATGAAGGGAGGGCAGCTCCCACAGCAGCACTTGCACTGAAAGTGGCAACACTATTGGCCCTGATGGAATCAATCAACAGAACTACTTGGATCCAAAAGCACAAAGTAAAAGCCCCCATGAACATTGTTGGAACACTGGGAGGCCTCATCACGGGTTCCTTCAGAACCATCGACCTCGATCAAATCAGTCATCTCAATCGTTCATCCAATTAATTATTTGATACACCTCCTTCTCCTACATGGATGAACCCAACCCCACCCATGTTCTTTCCTTCCGTAGCTGTCATCCTGCAAGAAGAGACCACTGTATCCACAGCATCCTCGTCTACATCTCTTTCCCTTGGGTTCTTCAGCACCGAGCTCTTTAATGTGGGGCACATCCACATGGATGCAGATCATATTATTGCCCTCTGTCACACTTTGCCAGTTTCCACCCCCTCTTTTGAGCAAAATATTACCACCGTGTGAGTGAGAGATGTATGGCTAACAAGTTGACATGTATCAGAATGCTGGTTAAGTTTTTATTTACCTTTTTTTTCTTTCAGTAATTGTTTTCATAAAATATATTTCTCAACGCTATACTAAGATTGAAAATAGTAAAATTATACACATTATTCTTTGTCGAATCATGTATTGATGGAAGTTTGTGAGCATTTGGATCAGTCCCACATACTGTCAGAAAACAATGCATTGCAGCATGATGCTAGTGGAGGATGCACATCAAGGTTGGTGTTTGAGATCTAACACAGACACACACACACATGAAAGAGGAGAACATATTCAATCGGCAAGAAAAGTGCGTTTGGCTGTAAAAATGAGAGATGGAGGT
Organism: Musa itinerans; assembly: GCA_001649415.1. Classification (NCBI taxonomy): domain Eukaryota; kingdom Viridiplantae; phylum Streptophyta; class Magnoliopsida; order Zingiberales; family Musaceae; genus Musa; species Musa itinerans. Next base: position 16,793 of record LVTN01001957.1, on the reverse strand, counting down.
GGGCAGGGTGGGGGAGGGACAGAGGCCACGGGCGCCCATGTGCTGCCATTGATGGATTCCAAGGTTGTTCCCGACACTCGTCAAGAGAAGCCCTTAAACGCCGCTGGCTCAGTGGCTGGCTATCATCTATCTGCTCACCCTCTGTGGCCTCCACATGCACAGCAGACCTGCTGTCCCACGTTGCCCACTTCGCATACGGCCTCTGTGTCTTCTCCTTCATCCGCCTTCAATCATTCTGATATCGAGCCAACCAACATTGCCTACCATCTAAACCAGTTTGGGCTCGACTCCATAGGCGCCTGCGCCTTAGCAAGCAGCAGTTTTGGGTTCTCTTGGCCCTAAAAGTAGAGAGAGGCACACAATGCAAATGAGTACATGAAAGCTTTCCCCCCTCTCTCTCTCTCCCTCTCCCCCTTTTTTTCCAGCAATGAAATGTCAATAAATCTATATTATTTAACAAATACCTTTCATTCATGAGGATGGTTTATGTTAAAACATATAATGGACCTTTTCTTAATAACTTCAGTTTTTGAAAGTTATGGTGACCCAATTAAATTTTTAAGATGATGTCAAAGTAGGTTATGAGTTTCAATTATATATGTCATGTTTAATTAAAAAAATATATTATCGATAATTTATATAGGGATCAATCGTGAATAATTTGAAAGAAAGAGATTAATGTGTAAATAAACCTAAAATTAGTGAGTGTGCATATAAAAATATAGGATTGGGCGTAGAAAATATAATTAATTCTCAACGCCATTTTTAATGTTTTTAGAACCCTAAAGGAAGAAACAAACAAATCAATTGGTATAGTTTTATTTTTTTTCCAACGTCAATATATTCGTTTGATGAACTCTTATTTTTGGAATTATCATTGTCAAATATTAGGTCAAAGGCTACTTGTTCTCCATAGATTTTTGGATCAAGAAATAACAATAGGGAGGAACTAAAATTACTGCTAATAAATTAGCTCCTTGTTGTTCATTTCTTACTAATAATAACATGACATAGATGCTCAAATCGTGAGATGGGATTTTACATTCAATTTTCAATCAGAGACAGACGAAGTACATATTAGAAAATTATTTTTAAATAATAGAAAATATTGTTACATATTATCAAATGAAAATATTTTTCATTCTAAAATATAAAAAAATAAAAGCTTAAATTTTAGAACCTACTATGATCTTACTCTTCACAGATTATTTAGATTGGCAGATCAAATCCAAAAGGATCAAGTGAACTCATTGCTTCTGCAGTCAGCTGTGGCTTCCTTGTGAAATCTTGTAATGTGTTTGTCCATAGTAATAATGTATGAACTAATACCAAAAAAATAAAAATAAAAAGAATTATGAGCTGATAATGCAATTATCTTCCTGAATTCCTTACTGGTCTCACTAGTTTTTTACCATAATTCCTTTAATTTCCCTCCCGTCATCCATGCATCCTGATCTTATTTTTCCATTCTATTTTTTTCAAGGGAAAAGGTGAAAATTTCTATTTGTTCAAAAAGGGCTACCAGCATTACCTCTATCATAGAGAGAATCAGAATAGATAACTCGATAGGCTAAGCCTCCCTCCAAAAATCATTCATCCTAAACATTCTAGCAAAGTTCGTTAACCACTTGGTTACATGGTTTGCTTCCAAAAATACTTTCTTGAGAGATAATGGCTTCACTGTACAATCATACGTTAATAATATTGAGTAAAGGAACAGCACTAGTACCCAAGACCACGTACCTAATGTTGAAGGACTTAAATTCTCCTTCTGCGAGGACTTTTCTCTCTCAACTTTTAGTCTCTTACATTGTTAAAAAGATCAGGGAGGAGAGTTGACCCAAGCCCATATACATGGGCTTGATCTAGGTCGAGATGAGTTGAGGTTGAGCATATTTGTTGTTTGATTTATTATGTGTTTTTGTTTGATTTATATGTTGTTTGATTCATTAGGTTTTTCATAAAAATTATTCTTGTTTGATTTATTATGTATTTTTGTTTGACTCCTTTAGTTCTTTCTCTTTTTTTTTTTTCCGGTGTCAAACGTCTTATAATTTTTTACTATCAAGAATTATCCCGATTATATCTTGGATAACTCATCAATAACGCTTGCACAAGATTAAGAAATATGTTTACGATAGTAATTGCACACCTCTAGGTTTCTTTTCTAAATTTTTTATTTAATTTTAACATAGTTTAAACTCATTTTGATTTAATTGGACTATTATTTTAATATTATTACTCCACTCCATATTCTCGACCTAATGATTTCATTTTTGTTTTTCGTATTTCCAACTTAGAATATTAATTAATGATAAAAAAAGAATAATAGAAGATAAAAGAAAGAAAAACTCGATTTCAACACATTTAAAACATGTTTTATATAATAAGAGGATATGTTAATATTATTGCTCTAATACATGCTCCATGTTCCTAGACCTAAGGATCCTCATCTTGATTTTTTATATGATTATTTTTTATATTTCCAATTTAGATCATTAATTAAGCATAGAAAAAAAGAACATTAATTGAAGAAGATAGGAATAAAAACTCAATTTCAATACATTTTAAACATGTTTTGTTTTAATCCAAGCATGTTTTAATATTATTGCTCCAGCACCTACTTCATGTTTTATATTCTTATCTTGATATTTTTTTATATGATTAACTTTTTCCTTTGTTTTTGTGTTTCCAATTTAATGATAAAGATTAGAATAAAAATATAATATCTTAAATGGTCAAATATTCAAATTCTTTGGAGACCAGATCAATAATATAAACTCTTAAACCGTTAAATATTTCATCAGTAGGATTTGCTGATGTCAGCTTTATTGATAGTAAACAATATTTATAACTATAAAACTATTATTATGCTACTATTACATGAAAAGATTTTAATATTATAATCAAAATTAAATAACGATAAATCAAGATCAGATTTACATAATTTTAGATGTCATCATTAATGGAATATCTTTATTGGATCTTGTAATATATAATAGTTTATAAAAAATCAATAGCATGGATCTACAAAAGTTAGATTTACATTCTCTTTTCTTCCTATCTTTTACAAGATAATGATTAGTAATGAAATGAAATAGGAACTACTAGTAGAAAAGAATAGATCTATACTATACTATACTATATATATATATATATATATATAATCCCTAGGAGGTTTTATTTATATACATGCATATTAATTTAAGAGAGTCATTCTCATTAAGATCATTACTTTATTTTCTATTAGTGATAATCCTGATTAGAATTCAATCAAAACTTTAATATATCTTATCCAATTAAACAAGCTCACATAATTTAATATTCTCCCACTTTATTCATTAATTGATCTAATATAAAATAAAAATTTTAAAAATTATAATAAAATAAAATTTTATTTAAAAATAATTTTATCTAATTAGATTCTAATTTTTTTAAAAAAATTACACGACTAAAGAAATTTTATAAAACAGGCCAATAAGTCCAAAAAAAACATAATAATGCAAAATTAAACTTGACTACTAATATGAATAATAGCAATTGTATATCATCATTATCGTACTCCCTTCTATGTGTTATAACATTGTTAGTTTTTCTTAACATAGTTCAAAATGATCTTTGTAATTTATCTTGTTAAGATAATCTTATTATCACATTCAAATATAATATATGTATACATAAATATAAGATACTAGAAATAAATAACTTTAATGTTAATAATAATATTAACTCAAATATGTATTATCATTTCTTTTAGTGGTTGCTTACAAATCTAATTATAAGAATATATTTTTTTAGTACTTTAGATTGTAAGGCCTTAATAAATAGATCATCAATAACTATATTAGAACTTAAGTTCTTAATTGACCCTAGTTATTTTTGGACTCATTCTTTAAAGTACTTTATATCAATATGCTTAAAACCATTACAATACTTATCATTTTTAGATAAGAAAACTATTATAATATATCATAAAATATTTTAAGTGACTTGATAATTGAGTTTAACCATACAAAATCCTAAGATGAAATTTTACAATTATAAAGCCTAATTAGTAGCCTAAAGCATGTCATGAAATTAGCTTCTCCTATCGATAATACAATAATTTATTACTTTATATTTTTCTTTACAAATTGCCCTTCCAACTAACATAAATCATAAAATAAACTTCTTATTATCGAGGTAATTTATAAAACCAATATCTAAAAATATTATCATCTTTAGTTGATCTAATCTCTTATACGTGAGTATATAATCTTTTGTTTTTTAGATATCTAATTTTTTATATTTTATTTCTAGATAACTCTAATATATATCAAGTATTTTGACTACAAATTTGATATTTAGTTTGGTATAGACTTGAGTATATAATGAATTTTCAACTATGATATATAAGGAATATTTTTTATTTGATTTTTTTTAAGTCATTAAAAAAATATTGACCTTTATTGAATTTTTTTCCTTTTGGCATTTGCTCAATAAATCTATATATTAAAACTCTTCAATATTTGATCAATATATCATTTATGAGATAGTTATAACAATAATTGAAATATATTTTTAAATTTTTTTATGTCAAAAATATAAGTTATCTCAATCATATCAACCATTTTAAAATCTCTCTTAGTGAGAAATTTCTTAGTTTCATATAATAAACCACGGTCACTATTAACAAATAAATTTTATCCACGATCAATATAATAAACTAACTCCTATTGACCACTAGATATAAACATTAATCAATAGTATTTTTTAAATCTAATAAAAATAATAGTATCATAAAACTTTATAAACCATTTTCTAGAAACTTATTTAAGGGCATAAATAAATTTTCTAAATTTACATGCTATTTTTTTTTTTACTTTTTTCGCTACGAATCCTTTAAGTTGATTAACTATAATTTTTTATTTAGATTTTTATTTAAAAATTATTTTTACATCCATATAATATAATTCATTATCTTAATAAGCTACAAATGCTATGATAATTCTTAACAAGTCTTTTTATAAAACTAAAAAAGATCTCGTTATAGTCAATATTTTTATTTTAAGAAAAAACCTTTAAGTACAAGTTTGATTGTATTATCCAATAATACTCTTTGAGTTATGTTTAGTCTTAAAGACTTATTTGCAATAAACTCTCTTATAATTATTGAGTAATTCAATGAGTTGTCAAATACTATTATGGTTCATCGATTTTAAATTTTCTTTCATTATATCATTTTACTTTTTAGAATCATTACTTTCTATGACATATCAAAATAGTAAGGATTCCATTCATATATCATAATTTAATTTTTATAGATATACTATATAATTAATAAAAAAAATATATCTCCTTTCCTTCTAAGATATTCTTAAAGCTATATTGTGGTTTTCTATAAGATTATCAATAGTGACATCAACATTATGTGGGAATACACAAATATAATTTTATTATTTATATTTATCAAATCATTTAGTGATTTGAGAAATAATAACTTCTCAAATAAAAAATAAAAAAAAAGTATCAACATATATCTCTTTAATATTAAGATAAAATTTTAAGATTTTTTACTCTCACTAATTTACTATTTTTTGGAATCTTATATTATCATATTCAACTATTCTCATTATATAATTAGGATGATGAAATTTTTACTCCTTGGATTCTTCTAGATAATCAATGAAATACCCAAAAATAGTTCATATATTCTTTTTTTTTCATAGATTAAATTTTTTTATATCTATAAGATAATCTTAAATATGTAAATGTCTCAAGTTATGTTTCCTATTAATCTATAACTCAAATAGAGTTAATAAAATTAATTTACTATGAACTATGTTCAAGATATATATAATTATCCTTAGAGCTTCACCTCACGTTGATTTGGGTATAGAAGAATAATATATCATGCTTTTAATAAAATCTATAAGAGTATAATTTTTTTTCAATAATCCTATTTTATTGTGACACACATGGGAAAACATACTAAGTATAAATACCTCATATTTCTATGAATCTAGTAAAAAGGTTAAGATTCTAACCTAACATATCATATCGATTATAAAATTTATCACCTTATTGGATTTAATACTTTTAACCTTTTTTCTTGGCTTAATTTATGTATACTTAAATATATCAATAGACTGAGACCATACATTAGTTAGATATGCATGATTATATCTCAATAAATTATATATAAAAATAATAAAATATTTCTCTTAACTAAAACAAAGAACATGGAGTGAAAATCCTTATACATTATTCATAACATAAGTTAAAGTATAAAAATCAATCTACCAAATATTAGAAAATATTTTTTTATAATATTTGATTTGAAACATACAAAGTCAAAATTTCCTTTCGAACCAAACCTTATAATCATTTTTTACATAATATTTCTTTATAAAATTTTTTTAATGAGTTTATATAACATTTATAGACTTAGATGAGGAAGCAAATAGATTGAAACATCCATTCGCATGTGAAAATTGATAACATAAATAGATCTAATATAAAATAGATTTAATGCTTTTATGATTTAAGATATATTTGATTTCAAAATATGTTTTTGATACAAACTATAAGCATAAAACTATCATTGTAATATTATTATGCAAGAACACTTTAATATTAGAAACAATATCAAACAACGATGGATTAAGTTCTGGCTTACATACCTTTATATGTCATGATCAATAGAATATCTCTAGCAAATTTGGTAGCGTATCATAGTCCATAGGAAGAAATAACATTGTTATATATATATATATATATATA
>LVTN01001956.1:0-16377 GCA_001649415.1 Musa itinerans | reverse complement strand
TCGGATTTTGATGATGAAACTAATTGATTGTGTTTAGATGTTTAATTGCATTGTGAGTGATGCAGGTCTACTCGATCAGAATTAGACAGTTGACGCAGGATGAATTGACATTTTGTTGCCCGGCACGTCATTGGTTGGCGCTAATTCCGATTCTTCAGCGCATCGTCCTCTCTTGTGGCTTGTTGCCCAATCGGCGGGTGAACTCCGCCACCCCGATATCTTTGGCACAATTCCGCTCTCCTTGGCCTGATGCCCGACGTCCGAAGCCTTCTGCCGTCCAATACCCTGACGTGATCTCCTCCGGTACAACGTCAATTCCTCCTGCGTCAACTATCTAATCCTGATCGAGTAGACCTGCATCACTCAAAATGTAGTTAAACATCTAAACACAATCAATTAGTTTCATCATCAAAATCCGAGATTCAACACTTTTACCAAGTCCTTTTAGACCATTGATGACATCCGTAAATCGGGTGTACATATCTCCAATGGTCTCACTCGGTTTCATCCGAAACAACTCATAAGTATGGACTAAAAGATTAATTTTTGACTCCTTTACTCTACTAGTGCCCTCATGAGTTACCTCGAGTGTGTGCCAAATATCAGAAGTCATTTCACAAAGAGACACTCGATTGAACTCGTTTTTATCTAAGGCACAAAACAAGGCATTCATAGCCTTGGCGTTTAAAGCGAAAGTCTTCTTTTCCAACTTATTCCAATTATTCATTAGAAGAGAAGACTTTTGAAAACCATTTTTGATAATGTTCCATAGCTCAAAATCCATAAAAATCAGAAAAATCCTTATTCTAGTCTTCTAATATGTGTAATATATTTCATTGAACATGGGTGGACGTGTAATTGAGTGACCCTCATGGTTGTCGGCAAATGTCATCTATCTTGGGTTTTAAACCAAATGAGAGTGATCGAGCTCTAATACCAATTGTTAGGATCAAGAGTGACACTACGAGGGGGGGTGAATTAGTGCAGCGAAAAAATCGTTGATTATAAAAAATATTTGTTTCGATTCAATCTGTTTCAGAAAGATATTGAACTTGAAACCTTTTGTAAGAGTGTAAAGAGAAGGTTAAGGAAGTTTGCAGTAATGTAAATTTCATAAATAGAAAAGCAAATCAGAATTTAGAGTGGTTCGGTCATTGTGACCTACATCCACTTCCGATTCCTCCTCCGTCGAGGTTACCGGCGTCCCCTAATGGCCTTCTTTCAATAGGCAAAGACCAACCACCTTTTACAGCTCTTTCTCCTTTTACTGGGTTTAGGAGATAACCATTACAAGCATCACTCCTCTTTCTTGAATGGTTACAAAGCTAAGAGAGGGAGGAGGACTCTTCTCACTTTTACAATACTTTTAACACCCCAAACACTTTGATTTTTTCACACTTTCGATTGCACTTTGTTACCCTTTCATCCAGAAAAGGGTGGGGTATTTATAGGCTATAATAACTTCTGAATTAGGGCTAAAAGTATCACTTACCTGGATTTTGGGGTACTAGCGGTACCACCGCTATTATTGGGCGGTACTATTGCCTGCAGACTGACACTAAGCGGTACCACTACTTAGTCTGGGTGGTACGACCACCTGACAGAGCTCGAAGACCGAGCTCTAGCGGTACCACTACTTGACAAGGGCCGTACCACTGTCTGATAGCATTAACTATCGACGGTACCACCACCCAGTCTGGGTAGTATCACCGCCCATAACACCTAGGAGATCGAGTCCCAAGTGGTACCACCGCCGGCCCTAGCGGTGCCATCGTCGGCCGTGATTTCAGGTGCTGAATATGCTATTCAATCCGACCCAATTTAGCCATGTTAAGGGCCTAGTTGGCCCCTAACTGAGTTAGTGGGATCACCACCCAATCCTAACTCAATTAATGTTTTAACTACGATTAAGGCAAGTAATTAGTCCGGTATGTCGATTTTTCTCTCAACGATCCTCCGGCGAACTTCTCGGCAAGTCTACCGGCGTGCTTCTAGCGAACTCTCGATGAACTCTTGATGATCTTCCTGACGAACTCTCAGCGATCTTCCGATGAACTCTTGGCGATCTTCCGACGAACTCTCGGCGATCTTCCAACGAACTCTCGGCGATCTTCCAACGAACTCTCGGCGATTTTCAGACGAGCTCTTGGTACATCGTCTGAATCTTTGACTCTGGCCCATCATCTGCTTTATGCCTTATTACTATCATAGTTAATCCTACACACTTATCTTAACACATAGATTAGGTCAAATAATTTACCAATTGATTTTATCATTAAAATCAGAGATTCAACATCAGTCTCCCAAGTGGTCTGGGCAGTGGTACCGTCGGCAATAAATGCTGTCAAGCAATGGTACCGCCAGAGCTCGGTCTCTGAGCTCTGTCATGTGATGGTACCACCTAGACTGAGCGGTGGTACCGCCTAGTGTCAGTCTATAGGTGATAGTACCGCTCAATAATAGCAGTGGTACCATCAGTACCCCGAAATCCGAGGATGTAACACTTTTTGGCTTCAATTCTAAAGCCATTGGGGCCTATAAATACCTCATCCTTTTCTGCATGAAAGGGCACGAAAGTGTGAACAATATCTTGAAGTCTTGGGGTGTTAAAAGTGTTGTAAAAGTGATAAGAGTCCTCCTCCTCCCATTCTAAGTCTTGTGATCATTCAAGAGAGGTGTGAGGCTTGTAAGGGTTATCTCCTAAACCCATGAAAAGGAGAAAGCGTTGTAAAGAGGTGGTTGGTCTTTGCCTATTGAAGGAAGACCATTCGTGGACGCCGGTGGCCTCGACGGAGGAGGGATCAAAAGTGGATGTAGGTCACAATGACCGAACCACTATAAATTCTAGTGTGCTCATTTTCATTCTGCTTTTCATTATTGCCATTACTTTCCAAGTTAATTGCTAGTTCATTACTCGAAAGTCAAGCACTTTCCGAGATTGGCTTTCAACAAACAAATATTTTCAAAATCAACGATTTTTTTGCTGCACTAATTCACCCCCCTCTTAGTGCCACTCTTGATCCTAACACAACATGTACAAGCTGCTATGTATTCGGCTTTGGTTGTAGATAGTGCAACCGAGTTTTGTTTCTTGAAAGACCAAGAGACAAGTGCATGACTTAAGAATTGACATGTTCTAGATGTACTTTTTCTATCTATTCTATATCTAGCAAAATCTACATCAGCATAAGCAATTAATTCAAAGTTTTCAGATTTTGAATATTATAATCCTAGATTAGTGGTTCCTTTAAGATATCTAAGAATTTTTTTAACTGCTTTAAGATGAAATAGCTTAGGATTAGATTGAAACCTAGCATAAAGTCCTATGCTAAACATTATGTCCGATCTAGTTGCGGTGAGGTTTAGTAAACTACCTATCATACCCCTATAAGCTTTTTGATCAAAGCTTTCTCCACTTTCGTCAATATCTAACTTAATGGAGATACTCATAGGAGTATTGATAGCATTTGAACTATCCATATTAAACTATTTTAGCAAGTCTAATGCATATTTTATTTGACTAAGAAAAATATCATCACTAAGTTGTTTGATTTGTAAGCCTAAAAAAAAAGTTAGTTCACCCATTAAACTCATTTCAAACTCTTGACTCATACTCTTGTCAAATGATTCACATAAGGATTTATTTGTAGAACCAAAAATAATATCATCAATATAAATTTGAACAATAAGAAAATTATTTTCAAAATTTTTAATAAACAATGTAATATCGACCTTACCTTTAGAGAAATATTTTGGATAAGAAAGGAGCTAAGTCTCTTATACTAAGCCCTTGGGGTTTGTTTTAATCTATAGAGAGCTTTAGTCAATTTTAACACATGATTCAGAAAATTATCATTCTCAAATCCAAGAGGTTGTTCAACATAAACTTCTTCGGAAATAAAGCCATTAAGAAAAGCACTTTTAACATATATTTGAAATACTTAAAATTACTACAACTAGCATAAGCAAGGAGTATCCTTATGGCTTCTAATCTTGCCACAGGAGCGAAGGTTTCTTCATAATCGATAACTTCTTCTTGGTTGAAACCCTTGACCGCTAATCTAGTATTGTTTCTAACCACGATACCAAATTCATCTTTCTTATTCTAAAGACCCATTTAGTACCAATAACTAAATGGTCATTAGGTCTCGAAATAAGTTCCCATACCTCATTTCTCTCAAATTGGTTCAACTCTTCTTACATTGCGAAAACCTATGAATCATCTTTCAAGGCCTCATCAATGCATTTAGGTTCAATTTGAGAAAGAAAAGCGACATTGGCACAAAATTTTTTAAGAGAAGAATGAGTTTGAATACCCTTTGATGTATCTTCTATAATTAGCTCCTTAGGATGAGCATCTACATACTTCCATTCCTTAGGTAAGGATATTTCGGAAGAAGATGCATCTAAGTTGCTAGTTAGAAGAAAGGTTTTATTCAAATTCAAAGCATCAAAATTAAGATCATCATCAAAAATATTTTTCTTAAATTCAGAAACTTCATTAAAGATAATATGAATAGTCTCATCTATAACCAAAGTTCTTTTATTAAAGATACGAAAGACTTTAGAAATAGAATAATAACTAAGAAAAATGCCTTCATGATTTTGCATCAAACTTTTCTAAGGCATCTTTTCCATTCAAGATAAAACATTTACAACCGAAAACTTTAAAATATGAAACATTGGGTTTTTTTATTATTCCACAATTCATAAGGAATTTTGGAAAGTAATGGTCTTACTAGAACCCTATTCATGACATAGCATGTCGTATTAATGGCTTTGACCCAAAAAAATTTGAGTAAGTTATGTTCATTCAACATGGTTCTTACCATTTCTTGTAAACTCCTATCTTTTCTTTCTATTACTCCATTTTGTTAAGGATTTCTCGGAGTAGAGAAATTGTGGTTGTATCCATTAGATTCACAAAAGTTTTGAAAATCACGGTTTTGAAATTCACCATCATGATCATTCTGAATCGATGAAATCATAAAGCCTTTTTCATTTTGAATAAGTTTACAAAACTTTAAAAAATACTTAAAGCAATCACTTTTGTGTATCAAGAAGTATGTCCAAGAGTATATACTATAATCGTCTACAATTACAAAGGCGTATTTGTTACCTCATAGGCTTGTTCTATCAATTGGTCCAAACAAATCCATATGGATCAATTGTAATGGTCTAGAGGTGCTTATTTGATTTTTTGATATGAAACTACATTTTATTTGTTTTCCTAGTTGACCTGTATCACACACATTGTTTTTAACAAACTTAACGTTAGGAATATCTCTTATAAGTTCTTTAGATGAGATTTGAGAGATTAGTTTTATGCTAGCATGACCTAATCTCCTATAACAAAGCCAAGCATAGTCATTCAAAACCGAAAAACACATTTCATTACAAAGATCATCAATGTCAATAGTATATACATTATTTTGTTTTAGGGCAATCATAGATGTGTTTTTGTATAGTTTTTCAATAATGCAAGTATTGGATTCAAATCTAATGATGTATCCTTTATCATACAATTGACTAATGCTCAAAAGATTATGCTTTAAGCAATCAACCAACAACATATCTTCAATCAAAAAGTTAGATTTTTACCTATGGTTCCTTTGCCAATGATTTTACCTTTGTTGTTGTCTCCGAAGGTGACATACCCTTCGTCTAGGCTAGTAAGCTTAGAGAATTAAGATGGATCTCCGGTTATGTACCATGAGCATCCACTATCAAGGTACCATCTTTTGCTCCTAGCTTGTGATGGTAAACATTTCTACAAAAAAAGGTGATTTTTAGGTACCTATTTGACCTTGGGTGCTTTAAAAATCGATCTACTCAACTTATCATTTTGTATAGAGCTTTTTACAGTTCATTTAGGAACCCAAATCAATTTGTGTGGACTATATCTCTTAAATGGACATTTATAAGCAACATATCCAAGTTTGCAACAAAAGTTACATTTGGTATGGGGTCATGCAAGGTAAGACCTCTAACAATGGTGGTTGGATTTTGGTGAAAGCTACTCACAAATCCGATTGCGCCTCTTTTATGAATGTGACCCTTATTGGCAAGGATCATGTTCAAGAACTTGCTACCAACCTTAAACTTTTCCAAAGTTCTTGGAGGAGCAAGTTTTCCTTCTCAAGTGCTTCTAAGTGTTCACACTTAGTGCATGAAGGCAATGAAAGATTGTTATGCCTAAGTTTTTCAAATTCATTATTTAAAAGGGCATGCTCCTTTTTCAAAGAATTATACTTTTTACTCATTATTTTACATTCATCGAATAAATCATGAAAATCATTTAAAAGCTCATCGAAAGATAAATTTGCATCGAATGAACCACTTACCTCATCTCCGATAGCCATTAGTGCGTAGTTCGTGATTTCCTTGTTGCTTTGTTCTTCATCTTCGAAGTTGCTCGAATCATCCCACATTGTTTTAAGTGTCTTCTTCTTCTTTGGTTGTTTTTTTTTTACTTGGGGACATTTGTTTTTGAAATGTCCCGACTTCTTGCATTCATAGCATATAACTTATTCTTTCTTGGGTTCAATTTTATTTTTAGTGTCATTTTTAAATTTATTTCTTTTTATGAATTTTTTGAACCTTCTTGTCAAGAGTGCCAAGTCATCATCATAGTCCTCATCACTTGAACTTTCTTTCAAGTGGTCTTCATGAGTTCTAAGTGTCATATCCTTCCAGTTCTTTGGAAGGTTGTTCTAAAGCTCTTCATGAGCATTGTAAGTAATCTCATAGGTCATTAGTGACCTGATAATTTCTTTGAAAGGGAAGTTATTCAAATCCTTGGCCTCATAGGTCATTAGTGACCTGATAATCTCATAGGTCATTGTAAGTAATCTAATGATGTATCCTTTATCATACAATTGACTAATGCTCAAAAGATTATGCTTTAAGCAATCAACCAACTTTTTAAATTTATTTCTTTTTATGAATTTTTTGAACCTTCTTGTCAAGAGTGCCAAGTCATCATCATAGTCCTCATCACTTGAACTTTCTTTCAAGTGGTCTTCATGAGTTCTAAGTGTCATATCCTTCCAGTTCTTTGGAAGGTTGTTCTAAAGCTCTTCATGAGCATTGTAAGTAATCTCATAGGTCATTAGTGACCTGATAATTTCTTTGAAAGGGAAGTTATTCAAATCCTTGGCCTCTTGAATGACCATTACTTTAGGGTCCCAACTCTTTAGAAAGGATCTCAAGATTTTATTAACGAGTTCAAAGTTATAAAAGCTTTTACCAAGTGTTTTTAGACCATTGACGACATCCGTAAACCGGGTGTACATGTCTCCAATGGTCTCACTTGGTTTCATTCAAAACAATTCATAAGTATAGACTAAAAGATTTATTTTAGACTCCTTCACTCTACTAGTGCCTTCGTGAGTGATTTTAAGTGTGTGACAAATATCGAAAGTCATTTTACAAAGAGACACTCGATTGAACTTATTTTTATCTAAAGCGTAAAACAAGACATTCATAGCCTTGACATTTAAAGAGAAAGTCTTCTTCTCCAACTCATTCCAATCATTAATTGGAAGAGAAGACTTTTGAAAGCCGTTTTCCATAATGTTCTATAACTCAAAATCCATAGAAATTAGAAAAATTCTCATCTTAGTTTTCCAATAAGTGTAATCCATCCCATTGAACATTGGTGGACGTATGATTGAGTAACCCTCTTGGTTACTGGCAAATGCCATCTCTCTTGGGTTTTAAACCAAAATGAGAGTAACCTCGCTCTGATACCAATTGTTGGGACCAAGTCGTCACTAAGAGGGGAGGGGGGGTGAATTAGTGCAGCGACAAATTTATTGGTTTTGAAAAATATTCGTTCGTTAAAACCAATCTCGAAAAAGAGTGTTTAAACTTGACTTAGAGTAAATGAACTTAGCAATTAACTTTGAGAGTAATGACAATGATAATAAAAGCAAAATGGAAATGAGCACACCGGATTTATAGTGGTTCAGTCATCGTGACCTACATCCACTCCCAATTCCTCTTTGTTGAGGCCACCGGCATCCACTAGTAGTCTTCCTTCAATGGATGAAGACCAACCATCCTTTTACAACTCTCTTCTCCTTTTCACGGGTTTAGGAGACAACCCTTACAACCCTCACACCTCTCTTGAATGATCACAACACTAGAAAGGGAGGAGGAGGATTCTTTGCACTTTTACAATACTTTCACACCCCAAGACTTCAATATTTTGTCTATACTTTCGTGCCTTTTCATGCAGAAAAGGATGGGGTATTTATAGGCCCCAATGGCTTCAAAAATTAAAGCAAAAAAATGTCAAATCCCCGGTTTCCGGGGTGCTGGTGGTACGACCGCCATTATTGGGCGGTACCACCACTTGCAAACTAACACTAGATGGTACCATCGCTCAGTCTGAGTGGTACAACCACTTGATTGAGCTCAGAGGCCGAGCTCTAGCGGTACCACCACTTGATAGAGTGGTACTACCGCTTGGCAATGGTACCATCGCTCAAACCACTTGGGAGACTAAGTCCTAGGTGGTGCCACCGTCGACCTTGACTTCAGGTGCTAAATGGGCTATTCAACCAGCCCAATTTAGCCCTGTTAAGGGCCTAGTTGGCCCTAACTGAGTTAGTAGGATTACTCCCAATCCTTACTCAACTTGTGGTCAAACTATGATAATTAAGACATTTAACTAAGCAATATCTATCTGGTGTGTCAATTGTTCTCTTGGTGAACTTCCGACAAACTTCTCGGTAAACTTCCAGCAAACTCCCAACGAACTCTTAGCGAACTCCCGATGAACTCTCAGCGAGCTCCCGACGAACTCTTGGTGAGCTTTCGGCGAACTTCTAACACATCGTCCAAATCTTCGACATATCGTTCGTTCTTTGACTCCGACCCAACAACTTGCTTTATGCCTTCATTACTATCATAGTTAATCCTGCAACACTTTTCTCAACATATGGATTAGATCAAAAAATTTACTAATTGATTTCATCATCAAAATCCGAGATTCAACAAGGTCAAGTGGGAGATTGCTAGTCATAAGTGCCTTGCAAACCAATCACGTGAGTGATGACATGTGTGACATGATACGGTGGTACCACCACTCGGTCTGGGTGGTACGACCGCCTGACAGGGCGGTACTACCGCTTGGCAGCATTAACTGCTGGTGGTACCACCGCCCAGACCACTTGGGAGACTGAGTCCCAAGCGGTGCCACCGTGGACCGTGACTTTATGTGCTGAATGGTCTGTTCAACAGGCCCAATTTAGCCTTGTTAAGGGCCCAATTGGCTTCTAACTAAGTTAGTGGGATTACCTCCCAATCCTAACTCAACTTATGGTTTAACTATGATAATTAAGACATTTAACTAAGCAATCTCTGTCTGGTATGTCAATTGTTCTCTCGGCAAACTTCCGGCGAACTCTCGGCGAGCTTCCGACAAACTTTTGGCACATCATCCGAATCTTCGATGTATCATCTGATCTTTGACTCCGGCCCAACATTTGCTTTATGCCTTTCGCTATCGTAGTTTGTCCTGCACACTTATCTCAATATATAGATTAGATCAAAAAATTTACGAATTGATTTCATCATCAAAATCTGAGATTCAACAAAGAGAAGAAGAATCTGGAGTGGACACAAATCAAAAATATCAAACCACTATAAATTAGTTTGTATTTATTTACATATCGTTTACTTGTGATTTAGTTTTATTTTCTTTACTTGTAATTTTAGCTTAATCAATCGAGTTTTAAAATTGATTAAACATACTATTGCACCAATTCACCCCCCCCTCCTTAGTGCCATTAATATTTGATAGGGAATGCATAATCAATTAGCCATCACTCACCGCACAAGTGCCACATAAGGTCTATGGAAGGAAATGACCTACCACTCGCTTGCCCGTATGGATAGGAGTCTAAGGGGTAGTTCGGGATAGTTACAAGATACCTCACCTATAGAATATTCATAGGAACATTCTATAGGAGTCCAAGAGGTAGCTCAGGTCGATTACAAACCGCCTTCCTTGTGGAATATTCATAGGAATATTTTGTAGGAGTTCAAGGGATAGCTCAGGTCAATTACAAATTGCTTCCCCTATAAAATCTTCATGAAATATTCTATTTCTCCAAGGTTAAGTATAAAAACATATTTTTAACCCTAGGTAAAGAGCATTGAAATCAAGAATATAAACCTAGAGGAGTTGATCTTGGGACTAACTTGAGCATCAAAGGAACCGGCTAGGGAAGCTTCTCCTGACTTCAGTCTTTATGTAAGTAACACCTTGGGAGCACGATATTTCTATCTCAAGAGAAGGAATTCCACCTGAGGAACATTGGTGGATGTCAATGATATTTTTACTGAATAATATCCTAATATTTCCTTTCTCATGCAAGCTCATCTCGATCTCATGATCACCAAATGGCCGAGGAGGTTGGTGCTTGATCCTTGGACATCCCAAGGGCAGCAAAAGTTTTGACCTCCCTATTAAGAGAGTCGATTCCAGTGAACCCAAGGATTCTTCAAGATTTAGAGTCTATGAATAGCATATATAATACGGATTTAGTAATAAGGACAAAACTCTTGGATCCCTTACAAACTAGGTACTCTATCCCAATCTAGTTTGAGTTATAAGTCTCTCGATTTGACCACCATCCATATGAGCTAATGTTTAGATTCATTTATTTGTATTCTAACACTCTAAAGGTAGGATTTTGTTTTTTCCTCCACCAATGATTGTGTCTTGTCCCCAATTGTGTTTTTTTTTCACAAATGACTCCCAACTCATTATGTAATTTGGTAGTGTTCATTGGGGAGAGTCTCCATGTTGATATTACCTTGACCTATAAACTCTTTATCGCTTGTTTTTTATTATGTAAGACAAAAGTGGTTACTACCTGGTTGCTCGGAAGAGCTTTAAAGTTAGTGGTGCCCCTTCCAACAATAAGAGTTGGAAGCAGATGCTCGGAAGAGCTTTAAAGTTAGTAGTGCCCCTTCCAACAATAAGAGTTGGAAGTGACTACTAGGAAGAGCTTTAAAGTTAGTGGTGCTCCATCCAACAATAAGAGTTAGAAGGAGTGCTTCTTCCTCATTGGTAGAGGTCGGGATTGGGGCTTTAGTCTAACCTGATCTATACACTCTATAGATATCATACTTCCCTTCTTATTAGATGAGTAGGCAGATCAGATGCTATGATTAAGAGATGCACTCTCTTCTTCTAAGGTTGTCTAGAAGATGGATGATGATTGGCTGATCGATGTGGGTCTCAACTCGGCTCCTTCAGATATGGATCCTTTTATACTTCTCATCTAACTTCGTTTTGCACTTTAAGAAATTAACTTGTGCAACCTTGTGATTGTGATCTCCTACAAGTATGGATCTTCGAGACTTGAGGAGAAGGGGAGTTGGTTCCACTTTGGGCATAGCGATGGCTTCTTTGGCTCCTCCCCTATCCGTTCGTGAGCTGTCATCCAAGGCATCAGCCTCGACCTAGTCAATCATCCTTCCATTATTAGTTAATTGAGGAATAAGAAGGTAAACATTTTCAGGAGGCACCCAAAGATTTATAAAGAACTTGAGGTAGTGTGGATTTGCAAAGAGGAACCAAACAAAGTGCTTCCTGCCCCCGAGGCACTAGCATTTTCAGGGGACCCCCAAAGATTAAGGTCTTCCTTAGGAAGAAAAGAAGAGAGATAAAGGTTAGTGTTTGACATATGTAAGGGCAAGTAGTCCTTACTAGTCATACTAGTCATAGGTGCCCTACAAATCAATTACGTGAATGATGACATATGTAACATGACATGCACTCTTTTTGCTTATTATTATTTATTGATATTTTATCATTTTATCTTACATGTTACATAAATTATGATGCCCATAGATTTGTGCAATGAGAATCATATTGTGATGATATCACGATAATGAGACCGATTCACCTTTAAACACAGACCTTAAATAATCTCGGTCGTATATTACTCGAGAGAGATATTGAGATAACCGGATAGACTGGTATGCTATATATCCATCCATATGATGGAAGTGGCTAGTCTCATAGTTGCTCATGTGGGGACATTAGGGATATAGTGCAGGTGCTCATTGGAGAATGAGTTCACTGAACGATTCATCATGGAATGCTGGATGGTTGATGATACCTCATTGTTAGACAGCGATTCTGTTATCTTAGTTGTGTATTTAGTCTTTAGACTTGAGATACCAAGGATGTTCTGTATGAGTACTCCACTCTTTGATATCAAACTTATAGACATGAAAGTTCCAGATCTAGCACAATCGACCATCGGGAGTAGTAGCCAACCTTACGAGGATAATTGAGTGTTGATAGAGGATCATCCTCTCTCAGTGTCATTAGAGGAATATACAATATATTTTTGCTCAAGTAAATCCCTAGACAAGGTCATTCAGATTGAGAGAGAAAGAGTTCTTCGGAAGAATCCGATTAGAGCGAGACTCGAGTAGAAACCGTATAGGCTTGACCATACTATATTCAGAATATGATCTTTAAAATATTAGATGGATGAAGGACTATAGGTACATGAAAATTAAGGACAAACATGTATAATGGATTAGATTTCCTTGTATTGTTTGGGAATTATGGTGTAGTGGCATAATACGTCTACAATCGGTGAGTTAAGTGAATTATTATGGAGATAATAATTTATTTAGCTAGAATGAGTTTGACATTTATGACTCATGGCTAGCTTGATATTGGGCTTATAGGGTCACACACATATGGTAGATGCTTGGATAGTTAATAAGCTACTAGATTGGATATCTAATAAGCTACTAGATTATTAGATCCTATGAATGAGATCCAATAAGAGACAAAAAGAGATTATTGGGTAGAGATCCACTAATTTAATAGGCTTGGATAGTTGGATGGAGATCCAGTACCCAATAGAGCGGAACCATTATGGCTAAGTTGACAGGGGGTCTCTATAAATAAGAGGAAACCAAGGGGCCATAAGGTAGACCTCTTTTTGGTTGCCACCTCTTATACTCCTTTCCCCTTCTCTTCCTTAACCAACAACCCCCATTTGGGGGGTGTGGACAACAAGAAGGCCTGACCCCTTCTCGATTGTGTGGTGCACGTAAGGAGGAGATCTGTGCAGCAATTTCAGGAGTGTCTTCACAACCCCCTGCCATGTGGATCACCGCTAGAGAGGAGGATAGTTGACCTACTTCATTCTCTCCTATGATTTATAGAATTTTAGAGATATATAATCTCCCTATGTAACATAGACCCCTTAACACGCGTAGTTTTTCAGTTTCACGGATTTTTGTACATAAATCTTCACACAATGATGAAACTTTTTTTTTGTGGGAAATTCTAGAATTTTTGTTTTCTATTCTTCTGTTGCACATACAATATTGTCCCAAATTTCCCAATAGCCCTTACCCTTCGCAGTGCTGAACATAGCCGACTTGTCGAACCCATTTTCAAAAGCACCACTACAGCTAATAGGAGGGCCTATAAGAATAACAAAAATATACAACAACATTAGAGCCACAGACTAATACTATCAAGAGTCTCTATGCTTGGGATAGGAAAACAAATTTACCATTCCCCCTTAGAGCATTTGCTTGGTGCAAGTCACCATAATAAAGTGTTGGTAAGCCAAGTCATATCTAACCCCTTTTAGTTGTTGTATCATTGCTAATTTTTTTGTCTTCTGTTGAATCTCGGATTTTGATGATAAAATCAATTGATGAGTTTGTGATCTAACCTGCATTTTGAGTGACACAAGACTAGTTTGATTAAGGAGAGGTAAATTGATTAAAGTAGGAAGAATCAAACGTTGGGCCGGAGTGAACATGTTAGAAGATTGGACGTCAGTCTGGAGGATCATTTGACGTGTCGGTAGAAGGCTTCATGCCATGAATTTGGGCATCAAGTCGAAGGATCGGACATTGTGTCAAGGAGATTGAAAGTTATGAGAGTTAATATGCCGATTGGGCAATACGTCGAAGGAGAGGATGATGCGCAGAAGGATCGGACGAAGTGCCGAATGAACCAATGACATGTTGGATAAAGGATTCATGCTTTATAATCATTTGTCTAAGATTGAAGTAGTTTAGGAGGCTAATTGAGTTAGATTTTGGTGTAATCATGTTAACTCAATTATGGGCCAATTGGACCTTAATTGGGATTGATTTGGGCTCATTGGGAGGTCCATTCAGTGACCCAAAAGTTGGGTTAGGCGGTAGAACCGTTTGTATTGGAAAACTCAAAAAACTCGATCTCCAAAGCTGTTAGGCAGTGGTAACACCCAGTGATAGTGTATTAGGTGGTGATATTGCTAGATTGGGTGGTGGTACCGCCCAGTGTTAAGCTGTAGGCGATGGTATCGCCTAGTGCAAGCGGTGGTACCACCCGTACCCGGAAGACCCAAAAATTCAAATTTTTGGCTCCATTTTTGAAACCATTTGGGGCCTATATATATCCCACTTGGGTAGCAAGAAAGAAGTAAGAATTCTTGATAAAAAAACTAAGTAAACTCTGCCAAAACTTTGAATTCCCTCATCCAATTGCTTAGAATTAGTCCTAAGGGAGGTGTGTGAGGGACTATTTGTAAAAGAATGACACGTAAAGGTTATCTCCTAAACCTGTGAAAAGGAGAAAGTGTTGTAAGAGGGTAGTTGGTCTTCGCCCATTGAAGGAAGACTGACAGTGGACGCCGGTGGCCTCAATTGAGGAGGAATCGGGAGTGGATGTAGGTCACAACGACCGAATCACTATAAATCTGGTGTGCTCTTTTCCTTTGCTGCTTACTTTCATTACTTAGTTGCACTCTGCATTGTTCATTTACTTCAAGTTGACATCTTCTCGATATGATTTCTTCGTTACATTTTTATCAACTCGGAAAGATTTGGAATCGCAACCATAATTTTTATGTAAGCACTAATTCACCCGCCCTTTTCTTAGTGCCGTATTGATCCTAACAGTTGGTATCAGAGCCACGTTTTTCTCATTTGGTTTAACACTCAAGAGAAATAGCTTTTTTCGGCTTTCAAGGGGGTCTTTCTATCACTCGTCCTTATATGTTCAATGGGATAGACTACACTTATTAGAAAACTCGGATGAGAGTTTTTTTGCTTTCTTTGAACTTTGGTTTATGGAATATCATTGAACTTGGTTTTCAAACCCCCTCTAAACCTATGAATGAATGGAATGACTTTGAGAAAAAATCATTTTCTTTACATGTGAAAGCTATGAATGCTTTATTTTATGCTTTGGATAAAGACGAGTTTAATCATATTTTGACATGTGAAACTGCACATAATATTTGGCACACTCTTGAAGTCACACACGAAGGCATAAGTAGGGTTACAGATTCTAAAGTTAATTTTTTTATGTATGATTTTGAATTGTTTCATATGAAACCAAGTAAAACCATTGGAGACATGTACACCCGTTTTATAGATGTCGTCAATGGTTTGAAAGCACTTGGTAAATATTTTTCTAATTTTGAACTTGTTAATAAAATACTAAGATCCCTTCCAAAAAGTTGGGATCCGAAAGTAACGGTAATACAAGAGACAAAGGACTTGAATAATTTCCTTCTTGAAGAACTTATCAAACCTTTAATGACCTATGAAATGGCATGCAAGATACATGATGAACTTGATGAACATGAGAACAACCTTCTAAAGAATAGGAAGGATTTTGCACTTAGAACAAAAAAAGTCCACTCGAGCAAAAGCTCAAGTGATGATGAACTTGTTGAATCTTAGATTTTGATGATGAAGTCAATCGTAATTTGTTTGATCTAATCTATATGCTGAGAAAAGTGTGCAGGATTAACTACGATAGTAGTAAGACATAAAGCTGGTGTTGCGCTCGAGTCAAGATCGAGATCTCATTGGGAGTTCGAGAGTTCGTCGGAAGTCCGGACGTTCGTCGGAAGTTCTGCTGGAACCAACCGAGAAGTCCAGGAGCTTGCCAAAGAAGCTCATCGGAACTTGCCAAGAAGATCATCGTAAAGTCTAGGAGCTTGCCAGGAGTCCACCGGAGCATTGTCGAGAGTTCGTCGGATGTTCGTCGAAAGTACGTTGGAAGCTCATCGGAAGAGCAATTGACGCACAAGAACAAGAAGTGTCATGATCATATCTTAATTATCATAGTTAGAGTGTAAATTAAGTTAGGATTGGGAGGTAATCCTACTAACTTAATTAGGGGCCAATTGAGCCCTTAACAGGGCTGAATTGGGCCGAATTGAGCCCTTAACAGGGTTGAATTGGGCCGAATTGAGCAGCCAATTTAGCCCCTGAATTATTGGTCGGCGATGGCACCGCTAGGGTTGACGGTGGCACCGCCCTTGTCAAGCGGTGGTACTGCTAGTAGTTAATGCTGCCAGTGGTGGTATCGCC
>LVTN01001955.1:38982-50403 GCA_001649415.1 Musa itinerans | reverse complement strand
TCTAGTCGAGTGACGTAAGCACAATTTGCATATTTAATATTCGATCCCATGAAAGAAGAAAGGTTGGAGGCAACATGACAATTTTTTAAGGTTTGGTCTACACTTGAAAAATACTGTGCGGAAAATAGAACATAAGCCCCAAATTGTAGGAGAATTTTAACAGTAAACCTAGCAAACTTTTGCAATCTTTCCTCCTTTTCACCTTATCATATATATTTTTTTTATTTTCATTATTGATTAATAATTGTGCACATAATTTGAATTCCAATAGATCAATATATTGTTTCTCTCTTGCAATGGTTCTTCATAATTTGATGATTCATTGTAAGATCCTGAATTCCAGTTTTATTTCCGTCACTTATCTGAAATCTCATTGGACAAGAGAGATATTAGGTTAAATAAAATTATTATCATTAAATAAATTACTCTCTCATTTCTATCAATTCAAGTGTCCGACTTCTTATCGGCGACGCTTGCTACAGAAAATTTACCTAGTTATTGATCAGCATTCCGTGTTATGAAAGAAATATATTTTATCTCACCATATGAATGGATAATCTTCGTACGAATTGTGTGTCTATATTTTAAATCATATAAGACAGACTAACGTTAATGAGATTGGACATCAATGCGATCCAAGACCTTGAGCTGTTAAGTCGTGCATCAAACCTTTGATGCACGATGATGTAATAATAGTATGCAAACATGCTTTTCTTACAGATAGTACATCAATCACACACCACATGAATCATCATCGATCAAGATTCCAACATGTTCATCTTCCCAAGACACTATGGTGTCCGATGATCTAATCCTCTTAGCTATTTTAACAGTAAAATGTAGCAGCTGGGAGTAATAATAATTAAACATTCAGCTGTTCGATTGCAATCGGAAGAAGAAGGACATATAAGAAGAACAAAGAAAAATCATACACCGCACGCGAGCTGTCTCACCAAGAATTCGCAGCCGCAATGATAACTAGACTTTCAGCTGTTTATACTGCAAATGGACTGTCTCATTTAAAAGACAAGAAGGAGAACGGAAGACGAAGGGAAAAAGGACGATTGATGTCAGATCAGGAGACAAAATTACTTAGATGTGTCTTTTAGCGCAACCATGGAGCTAAAAGGATAGCAGGACTGATCCACGATACGTATAATATCACTGTTACATCTTGTTCTTCCCTAGTAAATTTCTAGATGTAGCGGCGACGTTTGCCTCCGGCAGCAACAGCAGCGGCAGCGGCTTCTTCCCCTCCCTCTCGGTATATCTCGCTATTGCCTCCTCCCTCCCCCCTCTGCCTCATTCATCGCAGCCCTCTGTCTCCCCCCTCTCTCGGCCTTCTCATAGCTTCCCTTCCCCTGTGAACGACAGCTGCTAGTGAACAGCAACTGCCTCCTTTACTATAGTGAATCAGTAATAAAATACTATTTATTATTGCCGTTGCTGTAGTGATTAGTACTACTTTAGATTGTTGTTGCAGCTTTAGAGTCTTGAATCATCACTCCAGATGACTCATCAGTGCTAGTTTTTAGTTTATTTCATAATATATAATTTTTAAATTATAATATTCAGGAGTGCGGCGCCGCTTTTGATTACACTAGCCTACATCTCCTTGCCAATTGCTTAAGTATCTATCGTTTGTTTGACTACCATGAAAACTGATATCTGTGCTTCTTTGAACATATCATACTAATACCTCAATAATTTGGCATCAGCATCAGCTGACGTCTCAATAACTTATTTTGTTAGTTTTAAGTGACTGATCATTGTGCTAGTGACAATATTGAATTTGCTGATAAGATCAATATTATTAATGCCTCGTGAACCAAAAAATATGAGAAATGAAAATTGAATGTGCTTGATCATTAATAAAAAATGCCAATTGTAAGAATAAACCAATTGTCACGAACTTAGTTGGCTTTACCTAAGTCGTACGGCATCCTTGCGTGTCCATCCGCAAACATCAACCTCCCCGAATTTACGACATACAAAAAAGAAAACAAGTTAGAGAAAGCGTCTTACTCGGGATTCACAAACAAATATTTCAGAAAACACTTCATAACCAATGCAAATTACAAATAGATTTAACAAGCTCTGACCGATTGTACAACAAATGATCCAAAATGATCCACTACAGATTGAAATCTCCCACAAGTGTCCACATGACATAACCTTTATTTGCAAGTCTAAAATGACCATCAAACCAAATTAAATTGAGACTGTTAAGCCTTCAACCGTCCCTCTACATGTCGTGTAAAGCGTGAACAAACCAAGAGACATGCACATACATGAACATTATATTAAACACACTATTTATAGTTTTATCCGTAACACCAAGCTCAACTCAACTATTGATAGTGTTTATAATACACACTCAAATAACTTTGTATTCTAGTCGAGTGGTGTAAGCACAATTTGCATTCTCCTCTGTATATAATGTTCAATCCCATGAAAGAAGAAAATTCGGAGGCAACATGACAATTTTTAAAGGTTTGGTATACACTTTAAAAATACTATACGAAAAATAGAACATAAGCCCCAAATTATAGGAGAATTTTAACAGTAAACCTACCAAACTTTCGCAATCTTTCCTCCTTTTCACCTTATCATATTTTTTTATTTGCCTTATTGATTAATAATTGTGCACATAATTTGATTTCCAATAGATCAATATATTGTTTCTCTCTTGCAATGTTCTCATATTTTGCATAGGATACTTCACTTGAACCCACCTACTGAAGTTATCACCTATTTCACAGACAAAAGTCATCCCTACCATTTTAGAAGGTTCATTTTCAAGATTAAAGAGTTCTTATCCACATTCTTATTCATGCATCACATTAAAGGTGCACTATCATTGAGCTTTAACATACTTTCTTGTCACTGCTGTCATTTTTGCTAATACTGGATGCCCTTAGCCTATCACCTGCTTACAAAAGTCATCAGATGCAACTTTTAGTGGAGATGAAGCCCCACAGTTTCCACTAACTTGATCTGAATATTTTATGAAGATTCTCATAATGTATTTTAGATCCTTACCATGTCTCATGAAATATTCTGTGTTTCAAACTTCAACAATATATTTTCATCAATTAAAGTAGCATGCTAAATATCTAATTCATTATAACTTACAAAATCATGAGGTGAACATTCTTTGTAGCTTTTTGTAGTAGGGAATACCTTTTTCTAAAGTGGCGTGAACTGCATGAAATGGCATGTGAGCAAAAGTATCGGATCCTGGAAACATCATCCATGTATACTCCTTTGAGTCATGATCTCCACATGTCGGACATATCATCCTGAACACTACTCTTTGTTGTCCGAGCTCTCCTACAAAGAGCTGTCAGAGCTTCCCTATTACCATTCTGAAGCCTATCATTTTCCACAAGCTGTAACAATAGAAAACTATTACACTAGATGTATTTTGAGAGATTCAATCATTTAATCTGAAAGTAATAGAAAATTTCTTAACCTGATGCCTTGCTAAGAGGAGATGCTCAGCCTCCGTTTCAACCTCAACCAAAGCTTGCTGGAATTCCTTCATGCTAGGATCCATTATAGCTCTCTGTAATGTCTTTCGAAGTCACCTAAAAAGTTCTCATTAGCTAAATACCATTTTTCTAATCTGAAACTGTTCACACTAAAACTTATAGAGAGATGAAAACAAAATGTTTTGCAATATAAAGCAGTAATTGCAATGCAAGCAACACTAACAATATAATTAAGCAATGCAAATGAACCACTTAGAACAAACCGCCATAGTAATGTAGACATTACCACGGGAAAATCAAAGAAAACAGTCTGCTTAATTTAAACATTAAAAATTTTGTATAAAATCACCATACCTGCATAAACAATAATACGGACTTGTAATATAGGTTACAGTTAACAACAAACATAATAAGCTCATATATGCATTCCAGCATATCGAATTCAAATGGATACATACATAATGACACTTTGAAAACACTGAACAAGCAGACAAAACAGCAGTGCTATCTTATGATCATTCTCAACTGATGCGTTAAAAAAATGAATGTTCCATCCACAATCCTTAACCCTAATCAACAGAGTAGCCATAAACCTTGTCAAGGTGGTAACAAGATGTAACATACTATACTACCTACATTTTTTAGTCATAAACACACACAAATAAAAGAAGCACTTCGTTTGCACTTTGATTATAACATATCTCTTGTAACAGTAGCATATACAGATAGAGTTGCAAGTGAGACTTTGACTTTACAATGTACTTCAAAATTGTAGTAATTTGCTGTCAAATTTTTGTACCAATACAAAAATATCAAGACAGTCTCCATGTAGTGACAAGTGAGACTTAGTCTTTCCGCTGCATGCTTACTTAGAAATGTAGTGATCCGACCAATATTATAAGCCATGACTCTGCCACATCAGCTGATGACTAACGTATCAAAATATTAAGACATTCTCCATGTGTAAGAAATTTCTTTCTGCTGCCTTCTACAGGAATATTTTATGGTTGTATAAGTTTTATCGTACTCGTGTTGTTTCCCACTTGCTTTAGAAATTTGCACTTAGTGGTTGACAACACTCCACATCTTCTCTCCGTATTATGTATATATATATAATATGGCTGTCACAGTCCTCCGACCTTGGATTGGTGGATGTGTTGAATCGATGGTTCTGAGATGTAACGTGCAACAAAGGAAATTGGCCAAGAGAGATACTTGGTTAAATAAAATTATTATTATTATTAAATATTTACCGGACGCTTGCTACAGAAGATGCACCAAATTATTGATCAAGCATTCCATGTCATGAAAGAAATATATTTTATCTCACCATATAAATGGATAATCTTTGTAAGAATTATGTGTCTAGATTTTAAATCATATAAGACAGACTAACATGAATGAGATTGGACATCGATGCGATCCGAGACCCTGAGCTATTTAGTCGTGCATCCAACCTTTGATGCATGATGATCTAAGAATAGTCTGCACGCATGTTTTTCTTGCGGATAGTACAGCAATCACACATCAGATGACTCATCATCATGCGATGTTCCAACAAGTTGATGTTCCCTAGACATACTAATGGTGTACGATGATCGAACCCTAGTAGCTATATAAACAGTAAAAGGTAGCAGCTGGGAGTAATAATAATTACACATTCATCTGGTTATACTGCAAATCGACTGTGTCTCATTGAAAAGATGAGAAGGGGAAGGGAAGGAGAAGGCAATAAGGACGAGTGATGTCAGATCAGGACACACAGTTATTTAGATGTGTCTTTTAGTGCGACCATGGAGCTAAGGATAGCAGGACTGATCCGGTCAGCAAGAGCTCCTCTTTCTGAGATCAAGAAGGATTTCTCCTTCACATAGCTCTGCAGTTTCTTCGAGTCATAGCCCAGTCGTTATTGATCTACACAAGCAGCAAAACATGACAGTTTCAACAACAGACCACTTATCTGTCTGATAACATTGATTGATTTAAGAGGTACAACCATAAGTATACCTTACAAATCATCTGAGCTGAAGCAAGCTCACAGAGGCAGGCTTATTTGCAGAACGGTGTTAAAGCATCGAGAGAAGTCCACTTCACAAAGTAATGAGTTAAAAGTGTTTTTTCCCAGAAGTTCCTAATAATGGCACCGGAATGACATCCACCACATAGCAGACAGATGACATTGGCCAAGCAGGACTTCATTATGCTAGTGAACATTATCAAACTGATATTTGTGCTTCTTTGAACATATCATACTAATGCCTCACTAATTTGGCATCACCATCAGCGGTGAAATTTGAAGCTATTGGTAGAGCGACAGCTGACGCCTCAATAACTTATTAGTTTTAAGTGTGATCATTATGCTAGTATCATGTCTTAAAAACAAGACTTTTGACTAGGTAGATGCTTCTTAGAACGACTCTCTCGAGTTAAATCCCTCATGTCTTGCAAATCAGATATTTAAGGAGGCAAATACTCCTCTAGAATAAAACTGAGCTCATGAGGTCATCTAATAGTTTAAGTCCACTAGATGTCTTTCGGGAGTGGTGAAATCAAAGTAACTATATATATATATATGCTCTTATTTATAAAGTAACTATAAATATTTTAAAGAATATATTCCTTTTCCGCTTATGTTGATACGAGGAGTATGATTGACTAAGAATTTAGATCAATATAAATATACAACCTACTTCGAGTTTAAACTTATATTAAGATAGGTCGAGATCATATGAATAACCATGACCATAGTGAAAATATACTTGTTAACTATATTTAGAATAAAAATAAATAGAACAATAATGTATGATAAGCTCATATACTTGGATAATTAATAAAATTTAAAAATAAATAAAAAATTATCATTTTAAGTGGAATTAGAGCATCCATTATTCAATTTTTGGATGAGAATTGATGAACTTATATTGAGAAAACAAACTAATTATAAGCTTAACAACTTAATATAAGCTTAACATGTATGATATGGATGATTTTGCCTCATGCTAGTTTATCTGATCATATAGGCTAACACCTAAGCAGATCACAAAGGTTGCCTGATCACAGAGGCCAACACCTAAACAGAGCTCCAAGTCACCAGTCTGAAATTGCACCATAGTGTATCCCACATTAATAACTGTCCTATTTTATCAAGATCAGAGATCAGAATGATTAGGCGGTTAACATGAACTTATCCTAAACCAACTAATAAGAAAGCCCATGGATCAAGTATAAAAAGGAACCTATCAGCTCACGTTAGGGGGCTCTCTATACTCTAACTCAATCATATAACTTACACTACTATCTTCTTCCCTTTGCTAACTTAAGCATCGGAGAAGCTACGCCGGGCAACCCCCGACGTCGGCCTATCATGTAGAATCACCGGTTACCCGAAGACACCCAGATGACCTAGCCCATGGGGAGGAACCTTACAACTTGGAATATCCTAGTCCACCTACCCGACTATCACGAACCGAGTTCTCATCAACAGAATGACTTCCGACTAAGCAGCCTATGCGGTCTCATCTCACCAAGTCTTCTACGTCAGCTAGAAAGAGGCACTTAGATGAGTTTGCACCTTCGGTTGTGAACTAACCGGACCGACTCATCAGTCGACAGTACTCATGACACCATCATTCTGATGCTAGAAGGAGGGTCGAACATCGTCGGCGCACTCTTCTATTGCTTTTCCTAGTGAACGTCTTAGACAAGGAGGGCCTCTCCTCCCTTTCTCAAGTACATTTATAATTGATAAGTTGGATGAATTATTATGGGATAATAATTCGTTGAATTATTAATCAAGCTTTATAAGTGTGAAATTTTATCTCAAAACTTGGTGTGGTCAAACTCAATTGCCAAGTCATTGAAAATATTTTGTGACATATCGTAATAGATTTTTTCTCTAAGAATAACAAGTACTTTAAAAGTTCTATGTATTATAGAATAAATTATTTGATAGTTCGAGAAAAAATAAAAAAAATAATTAATGTCAATTAAGAATTTAAGTTTTACTATATTATTCATTAAGGCCTTATAACTTATAGTGTCTAAAAGAATATATATTTTTGATTAGGTTTACGAGTAATTTATAAAAGATATTGTGATGTAGGTTGAAGTAGACATTATAATTAATATTCTTATTTACATAGTTAAAGTTATTTATTTTTGTTATCCTTTTCATATATATAATATATACATAGTATGGTTGAATGTGATAATAGGATTGGCTTGACAAGATAAATTACATTGGTCATTTTAGACTATATTAAGAAGGGTTAATAGTATTGTAGTATATAAAATAAAGTATAACATTGATAACACACAACTGCTATGACTTACATTAATAGTCAGACTTAATGTTACATTATATTTACTAAACCTTTTGGTTTGTTATATAAAATTCATGCACATATATAAAATACATTATTTTTAAGTTTTAGAATTTAATCAAATAAAATTATTTTTAAATAAAATTTTATTTTATTGATTTTGATTTTAAATTTCTTTTATATCTTACTAATAATAGGCCAAATAGGAAAATATTAGAATATGTGGCTTATCTAATTATATAAGATATATTAAAAATATGATTGAATTTTGATTATGATTATCAATGAATAAAAAGAGTTTAATTATAGTATAATTTCTTAGGAGATGACAAAGACTCTTCTAATTAGTTATTATAAATAGACAAGATTTCTTGGCAACTCATTGTGGATACGTATTATGATGTTATTGAGAGATTACAAATCTTTTTTTTTTCATAGTCATGTGAAATTATTGAAGAATTACAGTTCTTCTCTCATCTTTCTATTTTTAATTCGTCACTTATAACAATCCTGTGATAAGAGAGGAGAAGACAAGTCTATTTTCCTTACAGATCGACACTATTATAGTTTTCTGATTTGATGATGATGAACTTGTAGATCAGATAAATATTTCTTGAGTAGAATTGAAAGGTACACATTGTATATTTAATTATTTGTTATTTGATTTTAGTTTCTGACTTTAAATTTTTTTAAATAATAGTATGTTTTTATGCTTATATTTGCATATAGGTAAATTATGTTAGGAAAGTAATGACACTAAGAGGGGGGGGGGGGGAATTAGTGTAATAGCAATTTTAATTGATTTTTAGGTTAGATCAATAAATTCATATCGAAAATGTGTTTAACCAAACATGCAAGTAAGGGTAGCGAGTGAAGTAAATCAGTAAGTAGTAATAAAATAATGGTAAGAGAAGAGATGCAAATCGATTTATAGTGGTTCGGTCTTCCCGACCTACATCCATTCTTGATTCCTTTTCCCTCAAGACCAACAACTTTTACCACTTATCTTCTTTCTAACAAACAAAGATCCACTACCCTTGTTAAAGCTTTTCTCCTTTTAACATGCTTAGAAGAGAACCTTTACACTCTCTCTTTTACAAGATCTTTCATCTCCTACAACTTAGAATCACCTCTAAACTTAAGGAGGAATAGACTAACACTTTTCAAATAGAATGTTTACAACACTTTTGTACACAAGAATTTGTGCTCCAACAAGCAAGCATGAGTAGAGTATTTATAAATCCCAAAAGCTTTAAGAATGAAGCTAAAAGTTTAAATCCATGAAATTTTGGGGTACTGTCGGTACGACCACCATAATAGGGCCACAGATCAAGACTCTGATGGTACTACTATCGGTCTAGGTGATACTACCACTGCCCTGGGAGGTACTACCATCGACATGAACAATACTACTATTGAAACCATAAAAAAAGCATAAACAGTTCAGTTGACTCAAGCGGTACTACCACTTGGGCTAGCATTATCATCACTTAGGCCAACTTTAGGTCACCAACTTAGCCTTCTAATAGGCCTAATTGAGTCCTGGTTCAAGCCCAATGGGTTGGTTGACAAGTTGGCATGGTTTTAGCCTAATACCAACTCAATTTGACCTAAAAAAACCTCGATCAAGATTTTAACAATCCAACCATATATCCAGCACAATTATTAAGCTTTTAGTATGTTGTATGCCATTCCAGCATGTCGTCCGATATTCCAGCATTTCGTTTAAACTTTCGCACATCGTCATTTCCTTCGGCATATCGCTTGATCTATCCGCATGTCAACTTTCTCACGACATCTGATCTTTTGGTGCAATACTTGATCCTTCCAATACAATGCTCGAACTTATAGCACGAAGTCTAATCTTCGGCATGTCAACCAATCCTCCATGTCTAATTTCCAATATGATACTTTTCCTAACACAATGTTTGATTCTCTTGCTTCGACAATTTATCATTTGATGATTCAAGTTCATGATCAAAGTATTTCCTGCATCACTTATCTCAAAAACATATTAGTTCATAAACTCATTAATTGATTTCATTATCAAAAACTGAGATTCAATAAGTTGATGTCTAGTGCAGTGCTGGATCCAATGAGCATGTCTAGTGCAGCGCTGGATGAATGACCTTTTTATTTTGGTATGTTCACGTTAGTGTGAATATGATCATCTAATTATTATTATTGCTTTGTAGACTCAAATTGCACTTAGTTTAAGTGCCGCAAGCCAACTTATGCTTATACTTCATTATTAGCTTTTTTTTTTGAGAAAAAAATAAATAATTTATGAATCTATTTATCTAAAAAAATAAAAATATCATTACATACATTCAGATTTATTACTTATGCAACAATACATTAACCAATCCGATTAACTCAACAAACACTAAGCAAACTCACTTTAAACATACAAAGATTCATATACACAATACTAGATGTTTATTTGATACTTCGATAAAGTAGATACCGAAACACACTTATTATCAAGTTCAAGCAACACACCATAAACTTTCTACCATTAGATGCTTCTATAGCTTGAGGCTTTCCATGAGCCTTCTCCCTTCTAGTTTTGCGGACAAGTAAACTTTCATGTATTCTCCATAGCTCATCGACACATATTTCGGCTTGCACCCCTTCACGATCTTTGCAAGAGGACCAATCATCGCCGAATATTCTCTTGGCCCATGGAAGGTAGCGATCGAGAGGCGCTCTTCCTTGGCGTTTATTATCGCCCGATGCTCGATGCTTTTGTACACGCCGTTACTCAATATCTATTCCAAAAGTCTTTTGTTTTCGTTAGAAAATATTTATATGTAAGAAGAGATTGAAAAATATCAAAATAATAATTTTACATTGGTAAATATTGAGAGAATCTCGTAATCTATAAACATAATTTATTTTTGAATTGAATTAGTGTCGCACATGATTGATATATGTTGATTCTGACTAGTTTCAGTCGAGTTAATGACCTCGATGATATCACCGATGTTAGCGATGAGAGCGCCGGGGAGTGGCTTCACCGGGAACCAATTCCCCCCCTTCCTGATATGGAGTCCTTCAACGTCGTTCACCTGTAGGAGCAACGTCAAGCCGCTGCCGTCCGTGTGTGGCGAGAGGCCCAACACCTCGTCAGCTCTTGGACATGGGGGATAATAGTTGAACCTCACTGCCTGCGTTTGGTCCTGAAATATAGTAGAGAACTCCTCCGGTGCGACCCCCAGATTCTTCGCCATCACCTCCAGCAAAGTTCCTGCCACGCTCTTCAGCTCTGTGGAGTAGCAAGAGAGAGAGTCTCTGACGGCATGAAGCAGCAGCAAAGGACGTCATATACGTACGTACGTAGCTGAACCGCTGAGTAGATGACAGCACAAGTAGTCGAGATAAACCTGAAAGTGAGAGGTTGAGCGGGCCAGAGATCGATGTTCCTCGAGTGCAGTGGTCGAGTTATGAGGTACAGCATGTCCGCCCAGTCCAGCTTTTGGTCGTCAGACACGACGAAGGCTTGGCCGTAACCTTCCAAGCTGTTCGGCAACTGCGCAAATGCCTTCTTCTCTTCCAAGGGAAGCTTAAAGAATTCTACTATATCAGCCTTCATCTTCTCCATC
>LVTN01001955.1:8699-22376 GCA_001649415.1 Musa itinerans | reverse complement strand
ATCACAATATATACATGCATATATACAATAGTCAATATAAAGTGATAAATGTCAAAATATAATAAGAAAAAAGATTGTGTGTTAAGTCACACGTGTCATAACTCACGTGATTGGCTTACTGGGCACCTATGACTAGAAGTGCCATCACAAAGCTTGAGAGCACTTGAGATGTATTACTGTGGGGGTGTTAGGGATGCTAAAGTGCTAGAGAATTTTATATTTGACATGAAACAATACTTTTAAGCTACAAAGCTTGTTTTTTAAGATACCAAAGTTTTGATAGTAATCATGTATCTAAATGAGGATACAAAACTTTGGTAGCGAATACGTTGGGAAGAGATCGAATAAAGTCAGTGTTGAGTGGCCACATAGGAGGAATTGAAGTAGGAGTTGATGACTCGATTCTTACTCGAGAATACAGAGTCAATCACAAGAAGGAAGCTAAGAGAACTCCTCCAAAGTATTTTCATTTGGGACTACGTGAAACAATTCTTGCACTGAAACTGGACATAAATTTATTTATAATTATAAATAAACATTTAAATAATGATATATAAAGTTTCTTGATAACGTTACTTTCTTTATATTTTTAAAAAATATTATTAATTAGTATTTATATCTAAAGATCAATGTGAGTAAGCTTGTTATAATAGTCTTGTATATGGATAATATTCTATTTGTCAATAGTGGTTTATTGTGCTAAATCAAGAAATTTCTCATTAAGAATTTTAATATAGCTTATATAAATGAGGTATTTTATATTATTGGCATTAAGATTTTTAGAGATATATCTCAAGAATTGTTAGGACTATCTCAATAATGATATATTGATTCAAAGAGATTTAGTATACATCTTTGTTCTGCAAATGACATAAGTAAAAATTTTAGTCAAAACAAGTGTATTTAAAATAACTTAAAAATAATCTAACAAAAAAATATTTATTATGCATTTATAGTTAGAAGTCTATTCCATTCTCAAGCCTATATCATACTAGATATCAATTTTATAGTCGAAATACTAGGTATATATTAGAGTTACTTACGAATGAAATATTAAAAGGTTATAAAGAAAACAATAAGATATCTGAAAAGGTCAAAAAATTATATACTCACATATACGAAATTAGATTAGATTAAAATAATAATATTTTTAAATATTGATTTTATAAATTACCTTGATAACAAGAAATTCACTTTACACTTTAGGTTTATTAGTTGAATGGACAATTTAAAAAAATATTAAGCAATATATTATTACATTATCAACTATAGAAACTAATTTTATGATATTTTTTGAGCCTATAAATCAAACTTTATGATTATAAAATTTTATCTTAAGACTTGGTGTGGTTAAACTCAATTGCAAACTCACCGAAAATACTTTGTGACATATCGTAATAGATGTCTTCTCTAAGAATGACAAGTGCTTTAGTAGTTCTATGCAACATAAAATAAATTATTTGATAGTCTGAGAAAAAATAAAAAATAATTAATATCCATTAAGAATTTAAGTTTCATTATATTATTCATTAAGGCCTTACGACCTATAGTGTCTAAACGAATATATTCTTTTTATTGGGTTTATGAGTAATCCATAAAATATATGGAGATACATGTTCAAGTAGACATTATAATTAATATTTCTATTTACATAGTTAAAGTTATTTATTTTTGTTATTTTGTTCACATTTATATGTGTACATATTATATTTGAATATGATAATAGGATTGTCTTGATAAGATAAATTACATGGGTCATTTTAGACTATATTAAAAAGTGTTAATAGTATTATAGTACATAAAATAAAGTATGATATTGATAACACACAACCGCTATGACTCGCATTTATAGTCAGACATAATGTGACATTATATTTACTGAACTTATTAGCATGTTAAATAAAATTCGTGCACATATACAAAATAATTTTTTAAGTTTTATAATTTAATCAAATAAAATTATTGTTAAATAAAATTGTATTTTATTTATTTTGATTTTAAATTTATTTTATAACTTACTAATAATGGGCCAAATGGGAGAATATTAGAATACAAGGCATATCTAATTAGGTAAGATACATTATAAATATGATTGAATTTTGATTATGATTATCAACTAACAAAAAAAAAGTTCAATTATAGTAGAATTTTTTAGAAGATGACAGAGACAGTAAATCAGTAAGTAGTAACAAAACAAAGGCAAGAGAAGGGATGCAAATTGATTTATAGTGGTTCAGTCTTCCCGACCAACGTCTGTTCCCGATTCCTCTTCTCTCGAGGTCATCGACTTTCCTTTCTAATGGGCAAAGATCAACTACCCTTGTTGTAGCTTTTCTCCTTTTAACATGTTTAGAATAGAACCTTTACAGTTTCTCTTTTATAAGATCTCTCATCTCCTATAACTTAAAATCACCTCTAAACTTAAGAAGAAAGAAGAGAAACACTTTTCGAAGAGAGAGTTTACAACACTTTTATACTTAAGAATTTGTACTCTATCAAGTAATGAGGCCACGTATTTATAAACCCCAAAAGGCTTCAAGAATAGAGCTAAAAGATACTCACAGTACTACTGTTGTAATGAGGCCACAAATCAAGGCTCTGATGGTACTACCATTAGCCTTGGCAATATTGCCATCGCCCTATGTGGTACTACTGTCAACATGGGTAGTACTACCGTTGAAACCATCGAAAAAGCATAAACAATTCGGTTAACTCAAGCAGTACTATAGCTTGAGCCTAGCATTACCATTGCCCAGGCCTACTTTAGGTCATTGACTTAGCCTTCTAATAGGCCCAATTCAGTCCTGGTTCAAGCGCAATGGGTTCCTTGATAAGTTGGCATGGTTTCAGCCCTATACCAACTCAATTTGACCCAAAAAGACCTCGAGCAAGACATTAACAATCAACTATATATCTGGCGCAATTATGAAGCTTTCAATATGTTGTATGTCATTCCAGCATGTCATCCAATATTCCAATACTTCGTTCAAACCTTCGGTATATCGTCCTTTCCTTTGGCATATCGCTTGATCTATTGGTATATCGACTTTCCCACGGTATCCGATCTTTTGATGCAATACTCGATCCTTCTAGCACGATGCCCGAACTTATAGCACGAAGTCTAATCTTCAGCATGTCGACTAATCCTCCAGCTTGATGTCTAATTTTCAACATGATACTTTTCCCGACACAACATCTAGTTCTCTTGCTTCGACAATTTGTCTTTTGATGATTCGAGTCCATGATGGAAGTATTTCCTGCATCACTTATCTCAATAGCATATTAGTCCATAAACTCATCAATTGATTTCATAATCAAAATCTAGGATTTAACAAGTTGATGTCTGCTAGTCACAAGTGCCCAGCAAGCCAATCACGTGAGTGTTAGCACGTGTGACTTGACACGGAATCCTTTTGCTTATTATATTTTTACATTTATCACTTTATATTAACTATTGCATATATATATGTATATATTGTGATATCCTTGAATCTATGCAATAGGAATCAGATCGTGATGAGATCATGATAATGAGATCGATTCACTTTTAAACACATATCCTAAATAATCTCGGTCATAGGTTACTCGAGAGGGACATAGAGATAACCGGACAGACTTGTGTGCTGTATACCCGTCCATATGATAGATGCAGCTGGTCTTATAGCTGCTTGTGTGTAGCTGCTCGTGTGGGGACACTAGGGATACAGTACATGTGCTCATTGGAGAATAAGTTCACTGATTGATCCGCTTACGGAATTCTGGATGGTTAATGATGCCTTATTGTCAGACAGCAATTCTATAGTCCCAGTGGTGTATCTTGTCCTTAGACTTGAGACACCAAGGATGTCCTGTATGAGTGCTCCACTCTTTGATACTAGACTTATAGGTTTGGATGTCCCAAGTCTAGTACAGTTGGTCATTGGGAGTGACAATCGACATTACGAGGGCTATTGAGTGTCGATAGAGGATCATATGCTCTCGGCATCATGGGAGGAATATCTTATGTATTCTTTCTCAGACAAATCCCTGGCCAGGGTTATTTGGATTGAGAGAGAAAGAGTTCTCCGGGAGAATCCGATTAGAGCGAGACTCGAGTAGAAACCATATGGGTCTGACAGCACCATGCCTGATATATGGTCTCTGGGATATTAAATGGATGAGGGATTATATGTACATGGTAATTGAGGGTAGACAAGTCCAATGGATTAGATTCTCCTGTATCGTTTGGGGACTATGGCGTAGTGGCATAGTATGTCCATAGTCGATGAGTCGAGTGCATTATTATATAGATAATAATTCACTGAGTTAGAATGAGTTCTGATAGGTATGACTCACGGCCAGCTCGATATTGGGCCTAGAGGGTCACACACATATGGTAGGCGTTGCGATAAGTAGAAGTTCGGATATGAGATATTCACCGGAGCCCTTATCTTATTGGATATCCAATAAGCCCTTGAATTATTGGATCCCATGAATGAGATCCAATAAGAGCCCATGAGAGATTATTGGATAGAGATCCACTAATCAAAAGACTAGGGTAATTAGATGCGATTCCAATATCCACTAGGGGATGATCCATTATGGTTTGACAAGGTAATTAGACTGTGTTGATCATCGCTATAGAGGAGGACACTTGACCTCCTTCACCCTCTCCTAGAGATTTGCAAGAAAACAGGGATATATGATCTCCCTAGGTAACACAATCTATTATATACGTAGTTTGTTTCACGAATTTTTGCACAACAATCTTCGCACGACGACGAACATCTTTTTAAAAAATTGGAGATTCTGTTTTCTTGTTCTTTCGCTGCGCATGTGATGCCACCCCACAAGATTTCCCAACAATATCTAGTGTAGTGCTGGATCCAACGAGTATGGTTGCGGTGGCCGTTGCTCATGACTTGTCCCTCTTTCTTGGTGTTTCCATGGCAGCCAACATCTCTTGTGGCCACCATAACCTGGTTGTCACTTTCGGGCCAGCCATGGGCGACCACATCACCCTCCTCACTAATGTCTTCTATTGGACCGCCTACTTTCTTGACTCCACCATCGCTTACCTCCTCCTCAAGTTCATCATCGGGGCATGGTAAGTGTTGTTGCCTTAAGTGTCATTGATTTGAAAGTCAACATGGTCTGGTTTGGTTTTGAAGGAGAAGATCTGTCCTACAGACCCATGCTAGGGTGGGAGAGGCGACCCGAGTGGATAGTCGAGGTGGTAGATGGATTCTCGAGGTGTTGCAGGCTCTCGACGATTGATCCACAATCATCTCATGGAGCACCTTATATGTTGGAGGAAGCTCAAGGTCATCCCGAGGTGCATTCTGAAAGCGCTTAGCATTGCTCTAAGGTGCTCCTTAGACATGCCTAGGTCTTGCATAAGCGATCGACGTTAGGGGGATATCTCGACCCGCCCCCTCTGACGCTCAAGTCAGTTAAGTAAGTGGAGGGGATTTAGTAGAGCTCAAAAGAGTTTAGATAGAGCCTGCTTGCCCCTATTTGATTTGAGGGTTTAGGTTTTATACCTTAGCGATTGACGACGTGAGGCCAATGATGGGTTAGGGTAGGGTGCCCCTTACCCAGCCTGTGGATTGAAGTCATGGGGAAGACATAATTGAACCAGAAGAAGATAAGCGTTAAGCTCGTTTCTAAGCTCAGCATGGTCACTCCCATATGGTCCGCCAGCGTTGAAATCCTTGCTTTTTACTCTAAGGTTTGACCGTGTTGCTTAAGCGAAACCGGGCGAGCCGATGCCACACATTTCAACGACATCTTTCAAAGCAAATGTGTATAAGATCAGCAACCCTGATCTCTTAATCCAAATAACATCTTCATTGCTTGAGAAAACAATGATTTCAAGTCAAAACTGTTCTCAGATCGAAACTATAGTCTCCCTCTAGATTAAGGATATCTATGTTAGACTCCGATATACGATGAATTTGCACAAGCAAAGCAATTAGTCAGAGAGAGAGAGAGAGAGAGAGGGGGGAACTTTGGTGCAGTGGGGACGACGTCATCGATCTGGTGCTCGGTTGATATCGGATCTCGACGATGGATCCGGTATCGATTTTTGGTCGGACCTTATATATAAGTCCGGCTCTAATTTTGGATCGAATCCTCGTTGTTATTGATTGAGATCCGACCCTAGTTATCCTTCGACCGCTCATGAATTGGGCCGTAGTTTCGGCTCGGCACTTTGACATGTATCAAGCCGACATGCCCCCCTTTTTTATTGGATTGGTTTGGTGTATTAGATGTGACGCCCGATATCTATTTATTTATTTATATTCCATGTTAGAATATTGTTATCAAAGTCACCGTTCTTATCGTTTGATTTTAATTCAACAGTTAAAATTAGTCCGATATTTGTTTATTTATTTATTTATTTCTTATCATTTGTGAGGATTAGCATGATAGGATTATTCCTTTACATATTGAAGATTATGATTGAAATCATAAAAATAGTTTCTTTTAAAAATGAAGGTCACACTTATGCAAGTGTTCCTTAGCAACCATGAAAGAAAATGATCATAAAATACTATTTATATAGTGTATCAACTAGTCGAACCTTTCCCGTCATATCCATCATTTTACTAATTCTCTTTATATTTTATGATGGATAATTATGAGGATTATATGTATAAGAGAATTTTTAGTATTTTCTTTCTATTAAAAAAAATAATTTAAAAATAAAAATAACGAATATAAAATGAATAATAAATCTCATAATGTCGATGGCCTCAAAAATAGATAAATGGAAGTGATGATGCAATAGTACTAATTTTTTTTGAAGTTGCAATGCAGAAATGGTTCCGATGGGACTTCGAGGTAGAGGGTCGATCTTTCGGAGCATTACATATATTAAGATTGATGTTAAGAGAATTTTTTGACTTGGTCACTCTAATGCTCAAGTCAGTGGTCGAGGATTTAATAAGTATGAGCTTTTTTTTTTTTCGGGAAGAGAGACTTCGATATTGTGCTAGGGGTTGACTTTTATACCTAGTCCACTGAGAAGGTAGTCTCTAATTGTCCCAACATCTTCTTTTATATTTTGTCCTGGCAACAAGAGGGAGTCAGGCTCAATCGATCTCTCTTGGACTATTATCGATGGGTGCAAATAAGCAAATGATGATATGGGCCTTTCCCATTAGACCAACCTCCATATGTCCTCTATATGGTGATTAAGTATCAAATAATAATTGATCGTCAATATATTATCTATTAAAATATAATATATTTTTACCTTCAAATATTTACTTCACATTTTATTTCATGTTTGCTGATAAGATTAACATGTCATGATTCATGATTACGAAAAACCATCACCTCACACAAGGGAAGCTTTCGAGAGCAGATCTCTCAAAAATCCATATTTGTCATGGATCCTTCTATTATATTGGATGAAAAAATCTCTCTTTTCTATTGTCTTCACATCCGATGCTCGATGACAAAGATCATCTCTTATTGTACGGGGGGTTTGGTCATTCATCAACATGGATCAATTACATACTTCTCTTGCAATGATTGAGCACAAGAGAGAGAGAGTGCGGTAGGACTCTATAAATTAATAACAATGTCATCTCTATCAATAAGAAATTCAACGAGTGTCAAAGTCATCAATAATTATTTCTGCTAGAGTGTTTTTCAAGTTGAGCTTTAATTAAGCTCAGACCAAGTTTCGATGGAAGATGATGTTACTAAAGAAATTAAGAGAACAACCTAATATGAAACCAAGGCTATGACGATCGTAGTAGACTATCATGTCTTTAGCAAAAACTATATTTAGAACAAGCTCCTCCTTGGTTTTTATCATTTTACGAGGGTATCGTCTTCGGACTATTGACCGAAGCTCATAAGATCTTGACCATGTAAGTGACTGGGCTCATCAATGTGGGAATCACAATGATGCAACTTCCTGACCCAATAATAAATCAATGGTTGATAGATGAACAACCTTTTTATTTTGGTACGAAAGATGATCATCTAATTATTATTATTGCTTTGTAGACTCAAATTGCACTCAGTTAAGTGCCGCAAGCCAACTTATGATTATACTTCATTATTAGCTTCTTCTTTTTTTGGAAAAAAAG
The DNA here is from genome assembly GCA_001649415.1 of Musa itinerans. NCBI lineage: Eukaryota > Viridiplantae > Streptophyta > Magnoliopsida > Zingiberales > Musaceae > Musa > Musa itinerans. Next base: position 14,289 of record LVTN01001955.1, on the reverse strand, counting down.
TAAATAATTTATGAATCTTCTTATTTAAAAAAATAAAAAGTCATACATTCAGATTTATTACTTATGCAACAATACATTAACCAATCCGAATAACTCAACAAACACTAAGCCAACTCACTTTAAACATACAAAGATTGATATACATAATACTAGATGTTTATTTGATGCTTCTAGATAGCGTTATCCCGAAACACACTTATTATCAAGTTTAAGCAAAACACTATAAATTTTCTAATATTATAGGCTTTTATAGCTTGAGGCTTTCCACAAACCTCCTCCCTTCCAGTTTTGTGGAGAAGTTTTCATGAATTTTTCGTAGCTCATCGACATATACTTTGGCTTACACCCCTTCACGATCTCTGTAAAAGGACCAACCACGGAATCTTCTCTTAGCCCATGGAGGATAGTGATCGAGAGGCGCTCTTTCTTGGGATTTATTACCGCCCGATGCTCGACGCTTTTGTACACGTCGTTGCTTAATATCTATTCTAATTTTTTTTTGTTTTTATTAGAAAATATTTATATATAAAAAGAGATTAAAAAAATAAATAATAATTTTACATTAGTAAATATTGAGAGAATCACGTAATCTATAAACATAATTTATTTTTGAATTGAATTAGTATCGCCCATGATTGATATATGTTGATTCTGACTAGTTTTAGTCGAGTTAATCACCTCGATGATATCACCGATGTAAGCGATGAGAGCGCCGGGGAGTGGCTTCACCGGGAACCAATTCCCCCCCTTCCTGATTTGGAGTCCTTCAACGTCGTTCGCCTGTACGAGTAACGTCAAGCCGGTGCCGTCCGTGTGTGGCGAGAGGCCCAACACCTCGTCAGCTCTTGGACATGGGGGATAATCGTTGATCTTCACTCCCTGCGGTTGGTCCTGAAATATAGAAGAGAACTCCTCCGGTGCGACCGCCAGATTCTTCGCCATCACCTCTAGCAAAGTTCCTGCTCCATGGAGGAGCAAGAGAGAGAGTCTCTGACGGCATGAAGCAGCTGCAAAGGACGTCATATGCGTACGTACGTAGCTGAACCGCTGAGTAGATGACAGCACAAGATAAACCTGAAAGCGAGCTTCCGGTCATCGATTTCTCCAGGCTCCTCCATCGCCGTTTCTCTCGGGAAGAGTCTGCTAAGCAGCTGCAAGAGCTTGGACGTTCGGTACGTCAATGGACGTTCCCAGACACTGAAAGCTCGGTTTGGCCATCTCGCGAAGCAAGCAAGCGCGCACACACCGCTTACGAAGACTAACACCTCTCAGCTCGGCTGGTTTGGTCAGGTAGCAGCTTCGACAACATTTATAGAGAGAGAAGCTTCGCTTGGTTGTCTTTGCTTCTCAGCCACTAATCTGCCCACCATTGCTGTCGACCAAAAAGCTTATCTGTTTGTAGTGGATTCAGTCTGCTCATCAGCCATCGTCCTACCACTGAAGAAAACTGTAGTAGTTGGCTGTGTCCTTTATGTAACAGTAGCATGCATATACAGATAGAGTTGCAAGTGAGACTTTGACTTTACAATGTACTTCAAAATTGTAGTAATTTGCTGTCAAATTTTTGTACCAATACAAAAATATCAAGACAGTCTCCATGTAGTGACAAGTGAGACTTAGTCTTTCCGCTGCATGCTTACTTAGAAATGTATTGATCCAACCAATATTGTAAGCCATGACTCTGCCACATCAGCTGATGACTAACGTATCAAAATATTAAGACATTCTCCATGTGTAAGAAATTTCTTTCTGCTGCCTTCTACAGGAATATTTTATGGTTGTATAAGTTTTATCGTACTCGTGTTGTTTCCCACTTGCTTTAGAAATTTGCACTTAGTGGTTGACAACACTCCACATCTTCTCTCCGTATTATGTATGTATATATAATATGGCTGTCACAGTCCTCCCACCTTGGATTGGTGGATGTGTTGAATCGATGGTTCTGAGATGTAACGTGCAACAAAGGAAATTGGACGCTCAAGAATTCATCCTGCATTAAACTCTCATCTTCTTCACTTACATTAAAAAATAGAGAGAAAAAAAAAAAGACATCATGCGTCACCCCAGAAATCTCATTGGACAAGAGAGATAGTAGGTCAAATAAAATTCTTATCATTAAATAAATTCCTCGCTCATTTCTATCAATTCAAGTGTCTGACTTCTTATCGGTGACGCTTGCTACAGAAAATGCAGCTAGTTATTGATAAGCATTCCGTGTTAAAAGAAATATATTTTTTCTCACCATATGAATGGATAATCTTCGTATGAATTGTGTGTCTAGATTTTAAATCATATAAGACAGACTAACAAAAATGAGATTGGACATCAGTGCGATCCAAGACCCTGAGCTGTTTAAGTCGTGCATCCAATCTTGGATGCAAACATGGTTTTCTTACTGATAGTACAGCAATCACACACCACATAAATCATCATCGTGCAAGATTCCAACAAGTTCATCTTCCCTACCCTAGACACACTATGGTGTACGATGATCTAATCCTATTAGCTATATTAACAGTAAAAGTTAGCAGCTGGGAGTAATAATGATTAAACAGTCAGCTGTTCGATTGCAACCGGAAGGACATATAAGAAGAGCAAAGAAAAATCATACACCGCACGCGAGCTGTCTCACCAAGAATTCGCAGCCGCAATTATAAGTTGACTTTCAGCTGTTTATACTGCAAATGGACTGTGTCTCATTGAAAAGATGAGAAGAGGAAGGGAAGACGAAGAGAAAAAGGACGATTAATGTCAGATCAGGAGACAAAATTACTTAGATGTGTCTTTTAGTGCGACCATGGAGCTAAGGATAGCAGGACTGATCCACGATACGTATAATATCACTGTTACATCTTGTTCTTCCCTTGTAAATTTCTAGATGTACCGGCGACGTTTGCCTCCGGCAGCAGCGGCAGCGGCTTCTTCCCCTCCCTCTCGGTATATCTCTCTTTTGCCTCCTCCCTCCCCCCTCATCGCCGCCCTCTGTCTCCCCCCTCTATCGGCCTTCTCATAGCTCCCCTTCCCCTGTGAACAACAGCTGCTAGTGAACAGCAACTGCCTCCTTTACTATGGTGAATCAGTAATAAAATACTATTTATTATTGCTGTTTCTGTAGTGATTAGTACTACTTTAGATTGTTGTTGCAGCTTTAGAATCTTGAATCATCAGTGCTAGTTTTTAGTTTATTTTTATTAATTATAATATATAAATTTTAAATTATAATATTCAGGCGACTTCGGGTATTTTGAGTGCGCTGCTTTTGATTACATTGGCCTCTTTCGTTTGTTTGACTACCATGAAAACATTATGAAACTGATATTTGTGCTTCTTTGAACATATCATACTAATACCTCAATGATTTGGCATCAGCATCAGCTGCGTCTCAATAACTTATTTTGTTAGTTTTCAGTGACCGATCATTATGCTAGTGATAATATTGAATTTGCTGATAGGATCAATATTATTAATGCCTCGTGAACCAAAAAATATGAGAAACGAAAATTCAATGTGCTTGCATCCGTAGCATCTAAAACCTGCTCAAGACTGGATTTATGAGAGCAAGGAGAAGAACCAGATGCTGTTTTTGCAAGTTCATGTGTTTAATGAGTAAAGCGAGAGCTCATCGTAAGGAGCCACCGAGCACGCGCGGTTCCAAGAGCTTCTCCGCCAATCCCTCCTCTCGGCACATGGTCGTGCGTGTTTGGGGTCTCGGATCGAAGTCAAAACCCCATTTCTCCAGGTCGAGGTCACGGGGAAGACATAATTGAACAGGAAGAAGACAAGCGTTAAGCTCGTTTCTAAGCTCAGCGTGGCCGCTCCCCGATGGTCCGCCAGCGTTGAAATCTTTGCGTTTTACTCAAAGGTTTGACCGTGCTGCTTAAGCGAAACCACAAGAAATGTTAAGGAACGAGCCGATGCCACACATTTCAACGACAGCTTTCAGAGCAAATGTGTATAAGTTCAGCAACCCTGATCTCTTAATCCAAGTAACATCTTCATTGCTTGAGAAAACCATGATTTCAAGTCAAAACTGTTCTCAGATCGAAACTATAGTCTCCCTCTAGATTAAGGATATCTATGTTAGACTCTGATATACGATGAATTTGCACAAGCAAAGCATTTAGTCATAATCTTCAATAGTCTCCTTTACATATTGAAGATTATGATTGAAATCATAAAAATAGTTTCTTTTAAAGATGAAGGTCACACTTATGCAAGTGTTCCTTAGCAACTATGAAAGAAAATGATCATAAAATACTATTTATATAGTGTATCAACTAGCCGAAAGAAGAATGCTTCCCGTCGTATCCTCATTTTCCTAATTCTCTTTATATTTTATGACGGATAATTATGAGGATTATATGTATAAGAGAACTTTTAGTATTTTCTTTTTATTACAGAAAATAATTAAAAAAATAAAAATAACGAATATAAAATAATTAATAAATCTCATCATGTTGATGGCCTCAAAAATAGATAAATGGAAGTGATGGTGTAATAGTACAAGTTTTTTTTTTTTAAGTTGTAATGCAAAATTATGGACCCTTAGTTTTGAACCCGAGGACATAAAAAAGTCTATGGATGGTTTTGAAGTGGTTTCGATGTGACTCCAAAGTAGAGGGTCGATCTCTCGGAGTATTACCTACACTAAGATTGACGTCAAGAGAATTTTTCGACCTGGTCACTCTAATGCTCAAGTTAGTTCTCGAGAATTTAATGAATACGAGCTTTTTTTTTTTTTTTCCGGGAAGAGAGACTCTGACATTATGCTAAGGGTTAGTTTTTATACATAATCCACTAAGAGGGTAGCCTCTAATTGTCTCAACATCTCATTTTTATATTTTGTCCATGTGGGCAACAAGAGAAAGACGGGCTTAATCGGTCTCTCTTGGATTGTTATTGATTGGTGCGAACAAGCGAATGGTGATATGGGCCTTTCCCATTATACCAACCTCCATATGGTGATTAGATGTCCTTTACATGGTGATTAAGTATTGAATAATAATTGATCATCAATATATTATCTATTAAAATATAATATATCTTAACCTTCAAATATTTACTTCACATTTTATTTCATGTTTGCTGATAATAATAACATGTCATGATTCATGATTACGAGAAACCATCATCTCACACAAGGGAAGCTTTCGAGAGCGGATCTCTCGAAAATCCATGTTGTCGCGGATCTTGGATGAAAAAATCTCTCTCTTCTTTTGCCTTCGCATCCGATGCTAGATGACAAAGATCATCTCTTATCGTATAGGGGGTTTTTCAAGTTGAGTTTTATTTAAGCTCCTAAGATCTTAATCATGTAAGTGACTAGGCTCATCATTGTGGGAATCACAATAATGCAACTTCCTGACCCAATAATAAATCAATGGTTGATAGATGAACGACCTTTTTATTTTGGTATGTTCATGTTAGTGTGAAGATGATCATCTAATTATTATTATTATTATTGCTTTGTAGACTTAAATTGCACTCAGTTTAAGTGGTGCAAGCCAACTTATGCTTATACTTCATTATTAGCTTCTTTTTTTTTTGGGAAAAAGGTAAATAATTTATGAATCTACTTATTTAAAATAAT
>LVTN01001954.1:23896-40142 GCA_001649415.1 Musa itinerans | reverse complement strand
ACACGGTCTAAGGCATGCATTTTTCTAGACATAGCAGGACTAGCAAATGAAACTCTATGTTGTTTACTAGCCAAACAATTAATACAAGAGTTCACATATGTACCTCTGAGGTCTGGCAATACCTTAATCTTGGAAAGAGCATGCAGCCCCTTCTCACTCATGTGTCCCAATCGCCTATGCCACAACTCCATGCTGAAGTCCTTTTTTGTAGCATGTAACTGTTCACCACAAGCTTTAGCCTGCAACCTTTATAAAGTATGACATTTCTTTCCACTAGCCACAATAAGAGAACCCTTACTGAGCTTCCATTGCCCTTTGTAAAATCTGCTTTCATAGTCTTTATCATCTAGTCTTCCAACTAAAATTAAATTCAGTCTCAAGTCAACCACATATCTCATATCCTTAAGCACCAACTTACAGCCAAGGTTGGTCTTTAAATAGATATCACCCATACCAATGATGTCTGCTGTGCCATAGTTGCCCATCTTGACAACACCATAATTTCCAAACCTGTATGTAGCAAAAAACTTCCTCCGTGGTATAGCATGATAAGAAGCACCTGTGTCAATCACCCACTCAAGATCCTGACACACACAAGAAAAAATATCATCAGAAGGAGACAAAATTAAATAATCACCACCTTGCACTGTAGTTGTAGTATTATCCTTTGACTCTGTAGACTCAACTTCTTTTTCCTTTTTCTTGCTCTTCTTATGTTGCTAACATTGGTTCTTATAATATCCTTTATCACCACAGTTATAGTAAACAATATCTTTTCTTGATCTTGACTTGCTCCTACCCATGCGTGAACTGCTTCTAAACTTTGATCTTCCTCTGTTCTCTGAGATAAGTGCTTCTGAATCATTCTGAGATGTTGAATTCTTTCTTCTCAACTCCTCATTCAACAAACTGCTTGTTACTTGACTCATGGTGACAACACCATCTAGCGCAGAATTACTGAGGGAAACCACCAATGTCTCCCAGCTTTCTAGTAATGAACTGAGAAGTAACAATACTTGCAACTCATCATCAAGAGACATTTTCATAGAGGATAACTGGTTAGTAATACTCTGCATTTCGTTCAAATGCTCAGCAATAGAAGCACCCTCTCTATATTTTAGGTTCACAAGTTTTCTGATCAAAAAAGTTTTGTTATCAGCTGTTTTTCTTTCATAGAGACCTTCTAATTTTTTCCAAAGAGAATATGCAGAACTTTCAGTAGAAACATAGTGAAAAACACGATCATCAAGCCATTATCGAATAAACCCAACTGTTTTTTGATTTAACCTCTTCCACTCATCATTTGTCATAGTTGTGGGTTTTGCATTATCTCCCTGCAAAGATCCATACAAATCTTTGCAATACAAGAGATCTTCCATTCTTGGTTTCCATATCATCCAATGTCGAATAAACCCAACTGTTTTTCGATCTTACCTCTTCCACTCATCATCTGTCATAATTGTGGGTTTTGCACTATCCTCCTGCAAAGGTCCATACAAATCTTTGCAATACAAGAGATCTTCCATTCTTTGTTTCCATATCATCCAATTGTTTCCATTTAAACTAATCATGCGAGAAACACTATTGGCCTCCATGTTCTAATACAAAATTAAATCACTACAACCCTGCTCTGATACCAGTTGATGGGATATAAAGAGAAATAACTTTTGTATATGAACAAATACTAGCAGGTCATAACATGCAGCGGAATTAAATGGAACCATAATCAAATAGAACACCAAGATATACGTGGAAAACCCCTTCAATGTGAAGGGTAAAAACCACGGGGCAAACTAGAGATAATCCACTATGAGAATAATGAATATACAAATCTCAATCTCTTGCCCTAAACCCTAGCAACAATCACAAGAGAATAACTGGGATACAAGGATCACGTCACTGTGCACAATATATAAATCCTCCTTAGGTCTCCCCAAGTAATCACAGTAAGAATCTACTATAGATTTGATCTAACCTGAGATGAGAACAGTCTCTCTGCGTTGTCCTTGTCTTCTTCCTTTTCTTTCTCTTCCTTTTTTTGTCTTTTTCTTCTCCTCTTTGCTGCTGCAAAGATCACTACGTTGCTATAGTTTTTCTCCCAAAAACGTAGCTACATTCTCTACAAAACGCACCCACCACACCTCCCTTATATTGATCTAAGGTTAGGTTAAGTATGGGCTGTGGGCTGATCAAACCCACTGTGGGCTGAATTTGTGAGCTACCAGCCCAACAATATATAGCATCACAACAAGCAAAAAGATCTTCATAGGTCGGATAAAGTCATTATTGAATAAGAGGATTGAGCTCAGCTTGAAGGTAGAGTCAAGTCAGTCAAGGCAAGGCAAGGGTGAAAGTTAGCAGGTTCAAATGCATCAGAAGTACTGTTTATTAGTTTCAATGAGATATTGACCATAAGAGTCGTTTCCGTTCATCGTCAGAAAGTGGAGTAACAGTTCTTGTTGTTGTCAACTCTCAATCTCAATGGCGTTCAAGCCTTCTTTCTCATCGCTTAACCCAGGGTATAAACTCATTGAATGGAAATTGGACCTTTGTTGTCTTTCGCAGCGCAGTAAGCCGTATCAAGTAGAGTGGAAATAGGAGTGAGGATTGTGAAAGATAGGTGTATTGATTGTATAGAAAAGGAGTAATACGAGATAGGATTAAGCCTATCTTACGAGATAGATTTAAGTGGGACAATCCAATAGTTGACCTTTATGCCTTAGGAGTGAGCTTGTGCGTTGAGCCAGCAGAGCAGTAATAGGTCTTTGTTATCCAATTCTAAAAGAAGAGCAGTCAGCAGGTAGAGCGAGCAGAGGCAGCAGTGTTGTGTTACTAAGGTTAGCATATGTGCACTAAATCCATAAACAAGGAAAACTAGACTTTCTCCGGACGGTTGGTAGTTTACAGTGTTGGCAACGAGATCATAAGTGGGATCTGGATCTGAGGAAGGAGCAGGTGAAGGGAATAGGAGAATCTACTTTCTCCGGAGTAGGAACAAAAGAAGTTGTTGTTCGAGGAAAGTGGACTCTACTCGTGAAGTTCAAAAGTCAGCTACAAGCGGTGGTGTTAGCGACAAGAGAAGTTCTTCTAGTTGGCTTGACATCAGTTCACTACGCAGTTCTAGCTTGAGGAGAGTCTCTTTGGGTGCCAGTTCATTCAGGAAAGTAAGCAGTTAGAGCAGTTACAAGATCTGGTGAGGAAGAAAGAGTAGATGGAAGAGCAGAGAACAGAATTCTAAGGGTCAGAGAGTTGACAAGTTCAATTTCATTCGAGCGTAAGGAGCTACTCCGAGATCTTATGTTTGTTGACTTACGCTTACGGAGTTGAGTTAACTAAGTTCTTAGTTCTTTCCCGCTCTAGCTCTCAGTAATGACCTGAATGGAATGTCCTGTTCTTATTGAATCTGTTGATTCGAGTGTGGAATCGAGATCGGAAGCCATAGTTGTATCAGAAGCGAGAGAAGAAGAGGCAAAAGCGGTATCAAGAGAGTAAGCATCAGCAGCAGCGGGAGAATAGGCTAAAACAGGATCAGTATCTTCAGCGGTAAGTCCTGCCTGAAGTAGATTGATTTCCAGTTCTTGTATAGTCTACTAGTTCTGTTGCTCGAAGTGATTCAGAAGATAGGACAATCAGTTTAGTGTAAGTTCCTCCGATGTTACCGACATCAACATTTAGTGAAGCTCGGGATTCAACTCAAACAGACCCATGGGCTACTGACTTTCGAACTAAAGACTCTCTACTTGAAGAATGGAATTCCATCTTTCGAGCCATAGTATATAAAAGAAGTCATATTACTACTGGGTTCTATACTAGCAATACTCTATTCCCTTCTTGCGCCAAGAATCAATTCAGGAGTTTTTGCCTCTGAACAAGAAACAAGTGCTAATGCAAAAAGTGGAAGTTGAATAGCTAGATGACTATGAAGGAGTAGAAGCGGGAGAGGGAGTGGAATCTTTTACAGAAGCTAAGTGCGAAGAGAATCCCTTTGAGAATGAATGCCCATCAGAGCGCTTAAGGGAAGAAAAATCATACTGGTGTAGCGGTGGTGTTGGGAAGAATACTGGCGTAGCTGTTAAAGAAAGATAAGAATCCATTCCAATTGAAGCGAGGTTAAGTGGAGAATTGCCAGTTCTTGTCTTTGTCGAAGAGTGAGGGAGAGGTGAGAGTGTTGCATTAAGATCTGAAACAGGATCTAAAGCAAGAGCAGATGAAGCAGCAAGGAAAGTCGAGTAAACCAGAGAGAGATCTTCAACTGTGTAATTCACTTCAAGTCGACCAGAGAGTAGAGGTGAGAGTGCTTTTACTTCGCTCTTGCTCCAAGTCCAGTTTCTTTGGGAGCAAGTTGGAATCTGTCTTTGGTAAGTGAATTAGTGTTGTCTACTTGTTCTGTTGCGGTAAGTGAATTAGTGTCAAAGTACCCAGCAGCCGAATCTCTTTTCTCAACAGCCCGCTCAGCGATTAAGGCCCACTGGACGGTTGTAGGCTCTAGCTAGAGTCATAGAGATCAGTGCTTGGCTCTAAGTCTCAAATTGAGGATGCAGGCCCGAGGATATAAAGTCAAGATGGTTAGGCTCAAATTCATTCTAAGGAGAGTATCAATAAGTCGAAAAGAAGCTCATTGATTTTGTATAGAGGAGAAGGTAATATTACATTTGGATATAGTATAGGCATAGAGCAAGTAATGATAGATTCAATTCATTCTTTGTTGACAATGCTAAAGGTCAAGTTGCAAGTTCAAGGGAACCTAATAAAGGAGTTGAGTATAGAAGTGAATAGAATCAGCAGTTCCAGTTCCTGTTCTAAGATCTGTTGCATAGAAGAAGTCTCAAATTAGTCAGTTGCAAGCGATGATGTGGGCAATGAGAATGAATCAGTGGTTAAAGCAGCCCACGGGTCTTCAAGTTCCCTGCTTGAGAGTCTTGTTTCGGGTGCGAGTATTTAAGTAGCCGAAATTTCAGTAGTATCAAATCCAGTAGCAAGCGGTTCCTCAGATCTCAAATCCAATCTAATTTAGTATGGGGCAATCGATTCTCAAAGTTCTGTTCGAGTGTCAGCAGCAATGGGTTCTTCAAGGGGAGTTGACTTTGATCCTATAGAGGTGTTGCGGTTAGTGAATTGAATGGCCTGATTGCCCTTGTTAAATGAATTAAGGTTAGCGAGTTATTACTCTTGCCTATTGAATTAAGTGCATATCTTATAGAGGCATAGTAAGCGAAGACTGCACTAGCCCCGAAACTCCAATGAGCGTTAGCGCAACGGCATCCATAAAGCTTGCTTACCGAGGTGGAACACCCAGACCCTATACTTGCACCTACTTGACTTGACTTTTGACCCACCCTAACCAACAGCAATAGGTACCTACATCCCGGGTGTTTGATGTTTGAGGCACAGAAAGGGGATAGAGTTGTCAACGAGTCAGAATCCGCGATGTGATTGTTTGCGATAAGAGAATTCGCTGTGCGGGGAAAGGAGACAAGAGAAGGATCACTGATCTATTACCCTAAAGATACAGATAGAGCTAGATCGGAAGCGAGGTAAGAGATCTTTGTTGGCGACGAAGCGATAAATGAATGGCCGGATTTTCCTTTGTCTATTAATGGAGTGAGAGTTCAAGCATCAGCTGGATAAGATGATGCAGTTCTCAAGTCCGCTTATGAATTACCCCTTGTTCTTCCAGTTGAATCCCTAGTTGAATCGTATACAGAAGCCGAATGCTCATCCGAATCTCCATCAGTATGAAAGCATAGTTTGAAAGGTTCGGTGCTTGTGCTTGTTCCGTTGCGGAAGCTTATCTTATGCTGAGGCGAGTTGAACTATCTGCGAGGCCTATAATCCATGATTTGTTGCAAGACGGCTCTAAGGGCTCCTCCGTTCCTGCGAGTTGACTGTTGCACGTAAGGAGTTTCTAGTTGTTCAGTCAGTTAATAGAGAAATCAAACCCATTTAGGTGCTAAAGGAAAGTCGAGGTCGGGCGTAGCGCAAGTCCAGTTTTCGTCGAGTTGAGGGTGAGTTTCGTTTTGACTTTAGAGTCTCGCAGTCAGGTTACTAAGATAGAGAAGTTGTGCACTCCATTCCCTTCCTTTAGTCAGCTGTGAGGTGACCTCTTACCTTTTTCTATAAGTTTTGTGCATGAAATGAATCATCAACAAGCTAGGGAACGAGTAACGGGATGAGTAACCCCAGATTCGCTCGCTAACGCCAAGAAAGGACATGTGTAGGTGGCACCTTATGAGTAAGTAACGAAACAAACACCCTTTTGAAGTGAAGCGCTAAGGCGTTGGTATGATTGCTTATGCCCTTTCTGAAGCACGTCGGTAAAGGAAAGATTTTGTTGTGGTTTGAAATACCTCTGGAAAGTTAAGATCCTCTCGAATCGAATGCCCAGATGAAGCAGATGCTGGAGAAGAGTAAGGATAAGAAAGAAGCTTTGCATGGAAAGTAAGCTGCGTAAGCAGTGTTGTCTCTTTCTATTAGACTGGAATCTGTCTTTTGTTGTTTCGGTGAAGAAAATAGAGTTATCGTTGAATCTAGAGATCCGTCTTTGCCATCTTTGTTAGCGTAGAGAGAGAGTCAGAGGATCAACAGTAAGAGTTTTGTCGACAATAGAATCAAAGGTGAACTTAAGTGGTGAAATCCCAAGTAAGAGGTAAATAGGAATGGTGAAGTCCCAAGTAAGAGGTAAACAGCAATCGGGTAATATGAAAGTGAAGTTACACTCTGGGAAGAATTATCATCAAATACTAGCGTGGGAAGTGTAGTTCAAGTTCCAGTTCCCAAGTAAGCTACAAGTGGAGTTGAATCAACCAGAGAATCCATAGTAAGAGAATCCGCATCAGCTGTTCGAGACTTTTTGACTGAACCTCCCATTTCAACTGAACCTCCCATTTCCTTTCCTGGCTCTCCTGACACAAAGGAAACTCGAACTACATTAGCTTATGAAGGAATTGATCTTTGCGTAGAGGGAGATTGATATTGAACTGCATGTAATATAAGATAAAGATAGGAATTTATCAGAGCAGTGAAAGATTGGAGTCTAGACCCTATACCTAAGTTAAGTAGTCTATCTGATTGCCCCAATGTTAGCGGAATCCTTCGATCGGTGAACTTATCGTAAGCGCTCACTCACTGGCGCACAAGTAAAATCATTCATTTCAAACTCCAGAGGACTTGTTTCAGTCTCATTTGTTAGTGCTCTAGATCCAAGTCTTATTCGGGTACAACAAGTTCCAGTTTGAGGAAAGTGAAAGTATCCAATTGCCGGTGCAGGCCCAATAGTAAACTAATGGAATTGAAAACACAACTAAACATATGAGTGAACCCAGACTGGAACTAAAAAGATGTAAGAGAGAGAATCAATATATGGAGTAGGAGATAAAGAAGTTGTTTGTGATGGGATATAAAGAGAAATAAATTTTTGTATATGAATAAATACTAACAGACCATAACACGCAGTGAAATTAAATGAAAATCATAATCAAATATAACACCAAGATTTACGTGGAAAACCCCTCCAACATAAAGGGTAAAAATCACAGGACAAACTAGAGATAATCTAATATAAGAATAATGAATATACAAATCTCAATCTCTTCCCCAAAACCCTAGCAACAATCATAAAAGAATAACTAGGATACAAGGATTATATTACTGTGCACAATATTCAAATTCTCCCCAAGTAATCACAACAAGAATCTACAATAGATCTGATCTAACCTAAAATGAGAACACTACCTAGATAATTGAGAATAGTCTCTCTGCGTTGTCCTTTTCTTCTTCCCTTTTCTTCTTTTGTTTTTCTATAATTTTTTCCTCTTTTGTTGAATCAAGATGGTGCTGCAATTTTCTCCCTTGTTGCTATAGTTTTTTCCTTGTTGCTATAGTTTTTCTCCTCAAAAAATTACAACCACCACTCCCCTCTAATTTGGATCTAGGGTTAAGTCAAAAAGGGGGTGGGCTGTGGGCTGTTAAAGCCCACTATGGGCTGAAAATGTGAGCTGTCAGCCCAACAACCTCCCCCTTCAGCTCATAAGGGAGGTTGTCCCATGACTCCTAAATATGAAGCCATGCCGACCAGCTATCGACATATCTCCTGTCTTTCTTTTGGTAAGGTCTTTGTTAACATATCTGCTCCGTTGTCATCCGTGTGAATTTTTTGAAGCTGCAACTACTTCTCTTCAAGTATATTTCGAATCCAGTGGTATCTGACATCTATATGCTTTGACTTGGAATGAAAAGTTGGGTTCTTACACAAATGAATAGCACTTTGGATGTCACAATTCACCACATAGTTTTTCTATTTTAGCCTCAATTCTTATAAGAATTCTTTCATCTATAACATTTCTTTATAAACCTCCGTAGCAGCAATATATTCTGCCTCTATGGTGGAGAGAGCAATGCACCTTTACAATTTAGATTGTCATGACACAGGTCTCCCTGCAAAAGTAAGTACAAAACCTAATGTGGACTTCCTTATATCTATATCTCTTGCTATATTTGTATTTGTATAACTTATCAACACAAGTGGTTCACCTCCAAAGCTTAAACAAATCTTAGAACTCCCTTTGAGATATCTAAAGATCCACTTCACCGCTGCCCAGTGCTCTTTACTTGGATTTACAAGAAATTTGCTAGTAACACCTACTGCATATACGATGTCCGGCCTCGTACATACCATTGCATATATTAAACTTCCAACTACTGAAGCATAAGGAACCTTTTGCATTTTCTCCTTCTCCTCATCACTTGATGGACTCTGTTCTAAGCACAACTTGAAGTGACCTATAAGAGGAGAACCAACTAGCCTTGCATTGCTCATATTGAACATTTCCAATACCTTCTCGATGTATTTCTCCTATGATAACCAAATCTTTTTTTTTTTCTATCATGGGAAATCTACATGCATAGTATTTGTTTTGCTGGCCCTATGTCCTTCATTGCAAAAGACTCATTCAATTCCTTCTTCAACCTATCAATTATAGACATATCTTTCCTAAGAATAAGTATATCATTAACATAAAGTAAGAGAATAATAAAATTTTCACTAAACCATTTGATGTACACACAATGATATGAAGCCGTTCTTTTGTATCTATTTTCTGTCATAAATGAATCAAACTTTCTGTACCACTGTCTTAGAGCTTGCTTTAGCCCATACAAGCTCTTCCTCAACTTGTAGACAAAGTTCTCTTTACCTTTAACTTTGAAGCATTCTGGTTGCTCCATATAAATTTTCTCCTTCAAATCACCATAAAGGAAAGTTATCTTCACATCTAACTACTCAACCTCCAAGTCTTGGCTAGTAGTAATACCAAGAGCAACATAAATTGAAGACATTTTAACAACAGGAGAAAAAATCTCTTCAAAGTCAATATCTTTCTTTTGACCAAAGTCTTTCACAACCAATATAGCTTTGTACTTTGGTTGAAAACAATATTCTTGAGTCTTCAACCTGAAAACTCACTTGTTCTTCAAGGCCTTCATTCTATTTGGTAGTAGCACCAAATCATAAGTGTGGTTCTTCTGAAGAGCATCCATCTCTTCCTATATAGTAACTAACCATTTCTTTTTCTACTCATTTTCAACTACTTTCTGGTAACTCTCTAGTTCACCTGCATCAATAAGCATTACATACTCATCTGTAGAGTATCTTTTGGAAGGTTGACGTTATCTAAAAGATCTTCTCAACTGAAGTTCTACGGGAAGTTGCTCCCCAACTTCTTCTTGCTCAATATGTCCTGCAAGTAGATCAACATCAAGCTCTACACCATCTTTCTACACATCTCCCCCATCACCTTGATATACTGGAGGAGTAACTGGGTCACAATCTACTAATCCTTCTGCAGAAGTCTTGGCTAATGCCTTCTTCTTTAAATCCTCAAAGGTTTGATCCTCAAAGAAGACAACATCTTTGCTTCTAAACATCTTATGCTTTTCTGGATCTCAAAGCCTGTAACGAAACCAATCATACGAGTAACCAAGAAAAACATATTCTTTAGTCTTACCATCCAACTTGGACCTCTCATTGTCTAGAACATGTGCAAATGCACGACAACCAAACACTCTCAAATGCCTGTAGGAAACATCTTTCTCTAACCATATATGCTCTGCAACATCACCATATAGGGTTGTACATAGTGACAAGTTGATCACATCAACTGCATTCCTTAAAGCCTCATCCTAAAACCTTTTAGGTAGCTTGGCCTGTGAAAGCATACATCTAATCTTTTTCACGATGGTGCGGTTCATCCTCTCTGTAATAGCATTATGCTGAGGTGTACCAAGAATTGTCATCTCATGTTGGATGTCATGTGACCCACAATAATCATTAAATAATCTTGTGTACTCACCACCATTATCTGATCTTATACATTTTAATTGTCTTTCTATCTCCCTTTCAACCCTACATGAAACTCTTTGAAAATATTAATAACCTGATCTTTGTTCTTCATAGCATAGGCCTAAACTTTCCTAGAAAAATCATCTATAAAAGTGACAAAATATAGTGCACCACTAATGCCAAGAACATTAACAGATCCACTATGAGTTTTTGTTCTTAAAGGACCACATACATCTATATAAACACGGTCTAAGACAAGCATTTTTCTAGATAAAATAGGACTAGCAAATGAAACTCTGTATTGTTTACTAGCCAAATAATCAATACAATGGTTCAAATGTGTACCTATGAGATCTGTCAATACCTCTTTCTTGGAAAGAGCTTGCAGCCCCTTCTTGCTCATGTGTCCCAGTCGCCTATACCACAACCTTATGCTGAAGTCTTTCTCTGTGGCATTTAACTACTCACTATATGTTTTGGCCTGCAACTTGTACAAGGTATAACATTTCTTTCCACTAGCCATAATAAGAGAACCCTTACTGAGCTTCTATTGCCCTTTGTGAAATCTACTATCATAGTCTTCATCATCTAGTCTTCCAATTGAAATTAAATTCAGCTTCAAGTCAACCACATACCTCACATCCTTAAGCACTAACTTGCAGCCAAGGTTGGTTTTTATGTGGATATCACCCATGCCAATAATGTTTGTCGTGCCATAGTTACCCATCTTGACAACACCAAAATTTTCAAACCTATAGGTAGCAAAAAACTCCCTTCGTGGTGTAGCATGATAAGAAGCACCTGTGTCAATCACCCACTCAAGATCCTAACACACACAGAAAAAAATATTATCAAAAGGAGATAAAATCAAATAATCACCACCCTACACTATAGTTGTAGTATTATCCTTTGACTCTATAGACTCCACTTCTTTTCCCTTTTTCTTGCTCTTCTTAAGTTGCTTACATTGATTCTTTTAATGTCCTTTTTCATCACAGTTGTAGCAAACAATATCTTTTCTTATTCTTGACTTACTTCTACCCATGCGTTAACTACTTTTATCCTTGAATTTTGATATTCATCTGTTCTCTGAGATAAGTGCTTGTGAATCATTCTAAGATGTTGCTGAATTCTTTTTTCTTAACTCCTCATTCAATAAACTGCTTGTTACTTGACTCATTATGACAACACCATCTGGTGCATAATTACTAAAGGAAACCACTAGTGTCTCCCAACTTTCTAGTAGTGAACTAAGAATTAACAATGCCTACAACTCATTATCAAGAGACATTTTCATAGAGGATAACTGGTTAGTGATACTTTGTATTTCAATCAAATGCTCAGCAATAGAAGCACCCTCTTTATATTTTAGGTTTACAAGTTTTTTTATCAAGAAAGCTTTGTTGCCAATTATTTTTCTTTCATAGAGACCTTCTAACTTTTTTCAAAGAGAATATGCAGAACTTTCAATAGAAACATGGTGAAAGACACTATCATTGAGCCACTATCGAATAAACCCGACCGTTTTTCGGTCTAACCTCTTCCACTCATCATCGTCATAGTTATGGGTTTTGTACTATTCATCTGCAAAAGTCCATACAAATCTTTGCAATACAAAAGATCTTTTATTCTTAGTTTTCATATCATCCAATTATTTCCATTCAAGCTAATCATGCAAGAAACACTATTGGCCTCCATGTTTAAACACATAAATTAAATCACTAAAACCCTACTCTAATACCAATTGATGGGATATAAATTGAAATAAACTTTTGTATATGAACAAATATTAGTAGGCCATAACACGCAGCGGAATTAAATGAAAATCACAATCAAATAGAACACCAAGATTTACATGGAAAATCCCTCCAACGTGAAGA
The DNA here is from genome assembly GCA_001649415.1 of Musa itinerans. NCBI lineage: Eukaryota > Viridiplantae > Streptophyta > Magnoliopsida > Zingiberales > Musaceae > Musa > Musa itinerans. The sequence goes on along the minus strand of LVTN01001954.1, from coordinate 27,926 downwards.
GTAAAAATCACAGGGCAAACTAGAGATAATCCACTATAAGAATAATGAATATACAAATCTCAATCTCTTGCCCAAAACCCTAGCAATAATCATAAGAGAATAACTGAGATACAATGATCATGTCACTATGCATAATATCTAAATTCTTCCCAAGTAATCATAGCGAATTTACTATAGATCTGATCTAACCTGAGATGAAAACACTACCTAGATGATTGAGAACGGTCTCTCTATGTTGTCCTTGTCTTCTTCCCTTTCCTTTTTTTGTTTTTCTACCATTTTCTCCTCTTTTGTTGAATTAAGATGCTGTTGCAATTTTCTCTCTTACTGCTGTAGTTTTTTCCTTGTTGCTACAGTTTTTCTCCTCAAAAAATCACAGCCACCACACCCCCCTGATTTGAATTTAGGGTTAGGTCAAAAAGGGGGGTGGGCTGTGGGCTATTAAAGCCCAATATGGGCTGAACCTGTGGGCTGTCAACCCACAGCTTATTCTAGGAGTAGGTCAAGAATGAGGAGTAGAATTCGAGGAAGAAGAAATATTGAATCTCGAATTTTGATGATGAAACCAATTGATAAGTGTTTATGTTTTAATCTACGTTTTGAGTGACGCAGGATACTTTGATCAGGATGAGACAATTAAAGCAGGAAAAATTATGTTGTGTTGGAGGAAAACATGTCAGGAGATTAGACGTCAAGCCGGAGGATCGGTCGACGTATCAACAGAAGGCTTCGGGCCATGGATTCAAGCATCGGACCAAGAAGAGCAGATATTACGCCAAGGATATCAGAGTTACGGAGTCAACTAGCTGATTAGGCAATAGGCCACAAGAGAGGATGATGTGCCGAAGAATCGGACGAAGCATTGAGGGACCAATAACATGCCGGACAACATGATTAATGCTTAGTATTAATTGTCTAGATCGAAGTATATTTTTACATGTGCAAGATTAACTATGATAGCAAGGTATAAAGCAAATGAAGTCCTAGAGTCAAGGACGCGATTTCGTTGGGAGTTCGAGAGTTCGTTGGAAGTCCGGATGTTCGTCGAAAGTTCTGTCGGAACCAGCCAAGAAGTCTCAGAGCTTGCCAGAGAAGCTCATCGGAACTCGCCAAGAAGATCGTCGTGAAGTCCAAGAGCTTGTTGGGAGTCCGCTGGAACATTGCCGAGAGATCGTCGGAAGAAACCAAAACATAGGGACTTGTTTAACTTAGCAAATGTCTTAGGAATCGTAGTTAGCACGTAATTGGGTTTGGATTTGGGCCAACCCAATTAGGAGCTAGCTAGGCCCATGTAAGGACTGTGTTGGGCCCAATGAGAGGCCCAAACAGTGCCCTAAGAGGTGACATCGTCGTGACACAATCTTCGAGATTGTGTCAGGCGGTGGTACTACCAGTCTGGGCGGTTGTACCACCCTTGGCAGGGTGCCAAGCAGTGGTACCACCAAATTGGGTGGTGGTACCACCTAGTGCAGTGTCAGTGTCAGACTGACACTAGCGGTGATACCGCCCGTGCCCGGGAAACCCGGGATGAGATGTTTTTAGGCTCCAAGTTTGAATCAACTTGAAGCCTATAAATACCCCTCTCATCCCTGGTTAAATGATGCAAGCACAAAGAATACAAAAGTGAGAAAACGCTGCTGTAATCTCTTTAGAAATTCCCTCCTCCATTCTAAGTTTAGAATTTTGTAAGAGAGGAGTGAGTGCTTGTAAAGGTTGTTTCCTAAACCCAGTAAAAGGAGAAGAGGGGTGTAAGAAGGAGGTTGATCTTCTCCTATTAAAGGAAGATCGATAGTGGATGCCGGTGACCTCGACAGAAGAGGAATCGGCGAAGTGGATGTAGGTCACAACGACCGAACCACTCTAAAATCTGGTTTGCATTTTACTTTGAGCAATTTATCTTTACTGCAAACCTCTTTAATAGCTTACTGCTTTCAATACATTTATAAATGCGTTTCAAGTTAATATCTTTCGAAATCGGTTTTCAACGTACGAAAAGGTTTTCGAAACCAACGTGATTTTACAGCTGCACTAATTCACCCCCCCTCTTAGTGCCAGCTCTTGATCCCAACAATTTGTATCAGGGCCTCATTTTTCTCATTTGGTTTAACACTCAAAGAGAAATGACTCTTTTTGGTTTTCAAGAGAGTCACTCTTTCATTCGTCCTCCCTTTTTCAATGGGACGGACTACACTTATTGGAAAACTCGAATGAGAGTTTTCCCGCTTTCATTGAATCTCGATTTATGGCACATATTCGAATCTGATTTTCAAAGGTCTTCTCTTCCAATGAACCATTGGAATGATTTGGAGAAGAAGACTTTTTCTCTAAATACAAAGGCTATGAATGCCCTATTTTGCGCCTTAGATAAAAATGAATTCAATTGGGTTTTTTTGTGCGAAACGACTTTCGATATTTAGCACATTCTCGAAATTACACACGAAGGCACAAATAAAGTTAGAATCTAGAGTCAATCTTTTATTGCATGATTTTGAACTTTTTCGAATGAAGCCTAGCGAAACCATTGTTGACATGTACACCCGTTTTACGGATGTCATCAATGGTTTAAAAGCTCTTGACAAATGTTTTTCGAAATTTAAACTTGTCAACAAAGTTTTACGATCGCTTTCTAAAACTTAGGATTCAAAAGTAACGGCTATTCAAGAATCAAAAAATCTGAATACTTTTTTGATCGAAGAACTTATCAGGTCTCTAATGACCTATGAAATGACATGCAATGTATGTGAAGAACTTGAGAACCACCTTCCAAAGAACAAGAAGAATTTCGGACTAAGAACAATCGAAGACCACTCAAGCATAAGCTCAAGTGATGGTGAACTTGAACTACTCATGAAATTTAAAAAGTTCATGAAATAAAAATTAAAGAACAAAAGGAACACAACTACTTGCTTTGAATGTAAGAAGAATGAAGCAATCTTAGATGAATCAAGCTCATCCGAAGACGAAGAGAAAATCAACAAAGGCGAGGTGACAAACTACTCCTTAATGGCTTTCGACGATGAGGTAATCAAAATGCCCTTAATTTATTTTGAAATTACATAATGCTTTTTCTTTACTTATTTTTAATTTAGTTTAGAATAATTTTTTTAATTGCATGTTTAACGATGGAATGAAAATGTTAAAAGGATCATGCTTATTTTTCTAGCTAATTTTGAAAATGATAATGAAAATTGCATGCTTTATGTTAATGCAATAAAATGTTAAATATAAATCTAATGATTGTACACCTAGTAAGATTAATCTTATGTATGTGCTTAAGAAGCAAGAATATATATTTTGATGATTTCCATATTGTTTTTCGATGACGATGTATGGCTTTTTGTATGGAAGGCTTGATGATTTTTGTGATGAATCTTGTCTTTTGTTTTCAACATGATATATGGTTTTGACATAAGAACAAAATTTTGGGCATGCTAATATAAAGTCAACTATATAAACTAAAGAAGTTTTATATATCTATAAGAATCATTCAAAATTATGTTCAATGAAACCATGCTTGATGTTGTAATGAAAATATTAAAGTTTTAATACCATGCTTGATGGTTTTATACTATAAATGATCAACTATATAAACTAAAGAAGTTTTATATATCTATAAGAATCATTCAAAATTATGTTCAATGAAACCATGCTTGATGTTGTAATGAAAATATTAAAGTTTTAATACCATGCTTGATGGTTTTATACTATAAATGATATTTCAAAATTATACATGATGATTTGAATTAATGATGATTTTTGGGTGATTTATGCCTTATTGATCTTTGTCGTAATAAATCTTGCACTTTCGGTTTTAAACATGATACATGTTTTTATTTGGCATAAATGAAATAAATCATATGAATTGAAACAACTAAAAAGAGAAAAATATTTTTCTTGAAAACTCTTTTTCTCTATCTTATTGATTTTGATGAATCTATTTGATCATCTTTTTATGATTCTCTTGAAAATAATTTTAATTTGATGATTTGAATTTAAATGAGTTCTTATTCAAATCATGATCTTGATTTCT
>LVTN01001954.1:9548-20176 GCA_001649415.1 Musa itinerans | reverse complement strand
TGCATGTTTTAATTTGAAACTATAATGATGCACAAACAAGATTGATACTTTACCTTTGTCATACTTTGAAAATTATTGTAAAGGGAAAAATAGATACAAAATTATATTCTTCCCTTTTTTTTGACAATGACAAACGGGGAGATAGCTAGCATGCACAAGTCAAGAAAATACAAAAACATGCTAGCTTACTTATCTCAAAAGAGAAACAAAGATTGCTAACATGCATATTTCAAGAAGCAAAAGTTGCTTTCTTGAATATCTCAAATATTGCTAGCTTACATTTTTTGAAAACGATGTAAAAATTTGCTAGCTTGCATGATGTAGAACTTACTATCTTGAACATCACCAAGACATGCTAGCTTGTAATATCAAGAGAAGCAACATTGCTATCTTGCTAATCTCAAGAGACAAAGCATGCCAAACTTGCGCATATAGCAAAATTTACAAATCTGAAATGATAAAAAAATTTGCTAGCTTGCATAATGATAAAACTGGAAATTAATGTTTATTATGCAATGACTTGAACTTATATTTCTAAACACATGAGAATTGAACTTCTCCTTTTTGTTGATGACAAATGGGGAGAAGTATATTGATGTCATACATGATTTGATCATGACATGTTGCTTGGATTTTTGAATCCAAGAGTTTCTATCAATATGCCATATTGATAGAGGGAGTTTGTTTAAACTCCGGGAGTTAAGATTAACTCCGTTATTGATTGGTTATCATCATAAAAAATGGGGAGATTGTTGAATCTCGGATTTTGATGATGAAACCAATTGATAAGTGTTTACATTTTAATTTGCATTTTGAGTGACGCAGGATGCTTCGACCAAGATGAGACAATTAAAGCAGAAAAAAATATGTTGTGCTAGAGGAAAACATGTCAGGAGATTGGATGTCGAGCCGGAGGATTGGTTGACATATCGACAGAAGGCTTCGGGCCATAGATTCAGGCATCGGACTAAGAAGAGCGGATATTGCACCAAGGATATCAGAGTTGCGGAGTCAACTGACCGATTGGGCAACAGGTCGCAAGAGAGGACGATGCGCCGAAGAATCGGACAAAGCGTCGAGGGACCAATGACATGCCGAACAATATGATTAATGCTTAGTATTAATTATCTAGATCGAAGTGTGTTTTTACATGTGCAGGATTAACTACGATAGCAAGGCATAAAGCAAAATGAAGTCCCAAAGTCAATGATGCGATTTCATTGGGACTTTGAGAGTTCGTTGGAAGTTCGGACATTCGTCGGAAGTTCTGTCGGAACTAGTCGAGAAGTCTCGGAGCTTGCCAGAGAAGCTCATCGGAACTCGCTAAGAAGATCGTCATGAAGTTTAGGAGCTTGCCGGGAGTCCGTCGGAACATTGCCGAGAGATCATCGGAAGTTCGTTGGAAGATCACCGGAAGCTCGCCGGAAGAAACCAAGACATAGGGACTTGTTTAGCTTAGTAAATATTTTAGGAATCGTAGTTAGCAAATAATTGAGCCAACTCAATTAGGGGCTAGCTAGGCCCATGTAAGGACTGTGTTGGGCCTAATGAGAGGCCCAAACAGTGCCCCAAGAGATGACATCGATGTGGCACAGTCTTCGAGACTATGTCAGGCGGTGGTACCACTAGTCTGGGCAGTTGTACCACCCATAGCAGGGTGCCAGGCGATGGTACCGCCTAGCACAGCATCCCAGGTGGTGGTACCATCAGATTGGGTAGTGGTACCGCCCAGTGTAGTATTAGTGTTAGACTAACACTAGCGGTGGTACCGCCCATGCTCGGAAAACCCGGGATGAGATGTTTTTAGGCTCTAAGTTTGAATCAACTTGAAGCCTATAAATACCCCTCTCATCCCTGGTTAAATGATACAAGCACAAAGAATACAAAAGTGAGAAAATGCTGCCGTAATCTCTTTAGAAATTCTCTCATCCATTCTAAGTTTAGAATTCTGTAAGAGAGGAGTGAGTGCTTGTAAGGGTTGTCTCCTAAACCCGGTAAAAGGAGAAGAGGGGTGTAAGAAGGAGGTTGATCTTCTCCTATTAAAGAAATATCAATAGTAGATGCCGGTGGCCTCGACGGAAGAGGAATCGGCGAAATGGATGTAGGTCATGATGACCGAACCACTCTAAAATCTAGTTTGTATTTTACTTTGAGCAATTTATCTTTACTGCAAACCTCTTTAATAGCTAATTGCTTTCAATACATTTACGAACGTGTTTCAAATTAACATCTTTTGAAATCGATTTTCAACATACGAAAAGGTTTTCTCTCCGGCTCTTGATCCTAACAAGTACAGGCATAGTAGTAGCTGTTAGGGGAAGAAAAGAAGAAAGTACCTAGCATAGCAATAGCTGTTAGGGTAAGAAAAAAATCAAGTACTGGATTTGAAGCTGACTAAGTATTGCCAGGTCCTGGTTAAGAAATTGATGTTCTTGTGTGAAAAGGAGATCAACTCACAAAGTTGTAGAGATAAGATAGAGTGAAAAAGAAAGCGGTAAGTGGGGCGAGCCAATCAGTCTAATCTAAGTTTCGCATTCTTGATTATTGATATGATGACATATAAGCTTTCCTCGCCTGCCTAAACGAGACATACCATTTTATTGGAGTATCGGGGGTGCGAAAGAGAGAGGAAATTCACTTGCTAGTCTTGATTCTACTTGGACTTATTGGAGGCAGACGAATCCTTAACTAAAACTCCGGCGCCAAGATGTTGCTTCACAAAGTAAGAGGTTCTGAGTGTTGCAGTAGAGAGAGATTCCGTTCGACTTGAATCGTGCGGTTCGACAAAGAACCAAGAATTAGAAGGTCAGCTGACAACCCGTAGACAAAGTAAGCAAGCCAAATGAGGCTTGAACACCATCTTTCGAGTTCGGGACTGACTGAGATTGAACTAACACTCTAGAATTAACGAATACACCTACACCTAGAAACTCCCTTAGCACAACTAATCATTCAACAACTTTGCCTTTAGCCTATGACACTAAATCTAGTTGGGCCTGTTCACTAGCAGGAATGGAAATGGAAATATGGAACTTATGGGCAAGTTTTATTATTAAGCAATTGGGCCGAATCAACTCAAGGATGGAATTCTTCACTGATTGATGCTCCATTCCATAAGATAGGAATTGAGATCTTGCACGTGGTATAGAACCCAGCCTGTAAGGATGCTGCGGATTCAAGAGTTGGACTCTACTCGAACACTTTCTTCTCTCGAAGTAGTGTCTTGTATAGATCGTGCTTGGTAATTCAGGTAATTAAAGAAAAGGTGTTTATTGTTTTTCTATATGTACGCTACATGCTTATTTCGATTCTTGAGGTTGTTTACTGTTTTTCTATATGTACGCTACATGCTTATTTCGATTCTTTCAGTGAAGTTACTGCTCTCTGCTCTTGGTGCATGTCATATTCCATACTTGATCTCTATATGTCTAAGCCTCACTAGAAATAGACTTCGACTTGATATGTTACAAGATACCTAGGAAGTTTTGTGTTAAGCAATCAAAGTAGAGTTTGGAGATTCTCAATCATGGAAAAATACATAGAAAGAGAAAGCCAGCTATACGAGTCGAACCAATGACCATCGCAGTACAAATGCTATGCTCTAACCTCTGAGCGGGATAACATAACAGAACTAGTATATAGCAAATTCTGAGACAGAACTAATATATAGTAAAGATATAGGAAACTACCTTATTCTATTAGCTATTCGTTTAATGTGAACTATGAACTAGAACTATATAAGTATGAATATCTCTATCCATATGGAATTGAAGTAGTAATAGTATTGCTATCTCTATCCGCATATACATCAATGATAGAAGAATTGTTGAGGAGTTAATGAAATCGAAATGAACTGCTGGAGGATAGTAACAAATAGTCAAATAGCAGCATACACCTTTTAAATAGAGAAATAATTGGGGTCCAACAAAAGAAGTGAAAGATCTATTGGGAATGAAAACTATCTCTTGGTATCAAAGGGGATATGGTGAAATTGGTAGATGCTACAGACTTGATTTGATTGAGCCTCCGTATAGAAACCCTAAATTCCATACAATATCATATAATATCAATTTTGGATAATAGATCTTTCTCTATTTACCCTATTCATAGGAAAAGATAGGTGTGGATCCAACTATAGAATAGGAGAAATTGGTTTCTTATCAAACATTAGAATAGGAAAGGATGGGTGCAGATACTCAATGGAAGCAGTTCTAACGAATGTAGTTGACGTAGTTTTGTTGGTAGCTGGAATCCGTCTATCAAGAATGACTGAAAAGAAGGTACTCCTGTATACCTAATGCGCTAGTATACATAGCGCTTACGAATGAATTACAATGGAAGTTGAAGGAAGCCCAAATATATATGTTCCATTATTCCATCATTAATTCCAGAGTTGGATAGATCTTTTGAAAAACGGATGAATCGGATTAAGGAGTAAAATAAGTCTAGCTTCAATGAAAGACTAAGTAAATAATGACGAGCAGTTTTAGTGAGCAAGCGAGTAAGAGGACTAATAGTTCAAATTTGCGTGTGCTTCGTTAGCTTAGAAGATGAGTGTTTCCTTTGCCCGAGCTACCTGAACCATTCTCCTAAAGTGTCTTTTCTGCATTTATTAGCGCTCGTTCCACTTCTGTGCCAGAGGAAATGGGATTCGAACCCATGATACAATCTTCTTGTATGTTGATTTAGCAAACCAATGCCTTAAGCCACTCAGCCATACCTCCAAGTTGTTGATCGGAGTAGGATGTGCCGGTTGCCCGAAGATCCGATACACTGCCTAAGTTGCGCGTACTCTTCTTTACTGAGTGAGACATACTCTATCTAGATATCATCTCCTCAGCATCCAAGTCCATCAAAATCTATAACTCACTCGTTGAGCGACGCATTGCTTTCTATGAACAAACACCTCACCACTGAATCATGAACTACGCTAGTCTTTGCCTCCGACTAGGAGAGAACACACGGTCGCCCTGGATCACATGCCTTCATGGAATTCCATGAATATCTCCTTCGTTTTGTCGAGAAGGGAAAAAGCACGATGGGGAATTGTACCTGGACTCTTTTCTAAACCATGTAATTACTATGAAGCCCATTCTTGTCATGCAGGTCATTCTCCACGCCACGTCCTACCATAGTGCCACGTATTCCCACTAAGCTTACTAAGCGCAAAGGAATTCGTCTAAGATGTAACAAAACTAACTCGATCAAATCCTAAGCACTGTTCTGTTTCAGAAGCGCTTCGCCACTTGAGAACACAAGCGAAAAGCAAGCAAGATTGAGATTTGGATTAAGGGTAAATGGGAAGATTTGACAGGAGAGTGGCCAGCTCTAGTCAGACTTGTTTGACTTCTTATTGCATGGAGCGGGCCTCCCATTCAGTATCAAGACTCAGAGTCCAGTCAAGGGAAGAGACTGAAGGGGACTAATAAGACTGAATAGACCTATTTGCACCATTATCGGTGGCGGAACCGCAACTGCTAGTGATGGGACGGAGATAGAACTACTCCCCGTCAGATTGGTTATCTCTATGCAATACAATTAGGAGAAGGCGAAATCGTATCAGATGCTATTCCCCGCCCGCCCATCCATTGGAGAAAGAAAGGAACTGTCCTAGCTTTGCTTTAACTCCTCGATTCAAGAAGAGATCGGAGATAGGAAGAGAAGAAGAGGTTTAGCAAGGCTTATACAACATTTCGTTTTCCTAGCATGTGAACTTATACAACATGTTTTCCTAGCATCTGAACTTATACAACATATTTAGTGCTACCGCTGGCTCTTTGGCTTTGATGCCTCTGTTTCCTGGGATGATATTTCCCTTAGGACTTTGATCAATGGGCACTAGAGAGAGGCGCTAACATGGTCCAAGCCTCCTTTCAGGTTACGGGTGGGTAAAGCTCCTCATTCAGCGGATAGAGATGGAACCCCTTACCCATGCAAGATTGAATGCAGTGTTTTTGACAACATTAATGAAGTACTGTAAGATAAGAAGCACTATCTTAAATAATGTAATGTACTGTCAGCTAGAAAGCACTAGCATTCATAATGTACTGTGTTATAGGAAGCACTAGCATTAATGAAAAGTACAGTGCTAGAAGCAATGTTACTGTAAAGGAATTGTAGTACAGCGCTAGAAGCACTAGCTAGGCAAGTGGAATGCTCTTCCACACATTGACTCAATTCGAACCTTACACTTCCTTCAAACCAAGGTACGGCTGAGAGGTGGACAGAGAATAGAGGACATGCATGCAAACTTTCCATAGATATGTGAGAGAGAGATAGTCTGTGTTGACGAATGACTACCCTTTTCCCTTTTAAGGAGGTGCGTGAAAAGATGTACATGGAGAAAAAGGATGTGCTCTGTGTTCAAGAGAGACCAAGCCTATCCCTTGTTTGTGGAGAGGTGGTATTCTAAAAACGGATACAAATCAATAATCAGTGGTATCTAACTTTCCTGATGGATTGAAAACACTGCTAGCAGGGTCTATAAATGAACTAGATGCGAGAAAGAAAGAGAGACTCCCCCCATTTGAATTAGGTCACAAAGGCTTAGCTTCCTTGTTGGCGGTTTTTTTATTCGGAGATATATTCACTATTGATTCAATGAAACTCTATAAATATGAAGAAATCATATAGAATTCAAAAAGAAGATAAAGAAAGGAGGCAAGCAACTATAAAATCAAAGCACCTAGAATCAAAGTCAACTAATTGTCTGTCCCTATCAATATGATCGGGCTAGGCTTTCCTATTCAAATCTCTATTGAGCATAAGTCTATTTATTCTATTTATAAGTATAAGTCGGTTATTGTCAGTAAATTGTGAAAACCTTCCACTATTCCCTTCCGAGTAGGTAAATGGAGTGGAAGCCATAGCGCTTGCCGTCTTACTTGAACTTCGGGTCTCTCGCTTTTCTAGTTGAATACTATTGTTGATGAAGAGGGAAAGCGTGAGAAAGAATGCTATCAGTGTATAAGACAAGAGGTAAGCTTAAGGAAGCAAAATGATTTTATGCATCTTTGCGGTAGGCTGTTTTTCTTTGATGCTTTACCTTTTCAAAGAAGCAAGCCCTACAATACAATTGGGACTGTGATAACGCTAGAGAATTCCATGAGGTTATCCCCCTTTGACTTAGGGGAGGAGCGGGCATTCGAGTTCCACTTAAAAGAGCTGCTGCCCTCTTTGCCCACACCAAACAAAGAGATCTGAAGAAAGGCATAGACTAAGTCACGTATAATGCACATTGTGTGACTCGCTTTAAAAAGAGAGAAACTGCTTCTCTTACACACAATCCTTTCCTTTTTGAGAGGAAGAATTCCCCCCTATTTTGGAGAGGAAGAAAGAGTAAATGGAAGAACCGACAGAGTCAAGTAAGGGCCTACTAAAGTGAGAAGTAATGAAGCAAATGGCTAAAAGCAATGTGCTGATTTTGATAAGTTGTTTTTGTTTGACTTTTGAGTTTAGATATTTGAGTGCACTTATGAAATTTGACTGCCTATTCGTAGGAACTGCTAGAACCTGCTACGAGGGCTGGAAAGCCGGGTATCCATCATATTCTTGAGAGTCAAAGAGTTGATTCAACAATCTTATATATGCACTTATTTGAATTGGAGTGAGTTGGAGCTGACTGAAGAACCCCTGATACACCCTTTCCCTTTAAGCATATATAGGCACACAAGTAGTAGATATGGATTTCATTCACCATCAGATGAAAGAAAAGTGCTTGGCTTAATCGAGTAGTTCTTAGTAAGCAGAACCAAGTCCAACAAGCAACAAACTAAAAACGAACTTATGAAATGACATCTAACAAAAAAAACTCTACCACTGCCAAAGAAAAAAATGATCCCCACTCCTCTTATAAGAAATACATGCACAACAAGAGTAAGAGCAACAACAAGAATAAGCATAAGCACTAACTCTAAAGAAAGAAAAGAATAGAAGAGCACCCCAACTGATAGAAGTGGAGTAACAATCCTAGAGCACAACTGTTAGTAACAACCGTCCTCAACAAGAGTCGCTATGAAATTCCGGCTATGCAAGTGAGATAATGAAATTCTAAGAAAAGAAATATGTAACTATGAAGTTCTGAGAAAAGAAAGATGTATGCTATGAAATTCCTAAGATATATACTAACCGAGTTAGATGAAATGATTAAAGAAACATTTGTGCAACGAAATCCAAAAGAAGAGAATGTAATCTAGATAGCATAGTTGAGAAGAAAGTCCACTCACCCCCTTTCCTTTGAAACTCTAAGACTAACGCACCCCTTCAATAGAGGATTGACTCACCCCTTGAATAGAATCAAAGAAAAAAGTATCCCCTGCCTTACCCTATACAAGAGTACTGAATTATGACCTAAAGCTTGTTCTGTTCCAAAGCTCATATTTGTCGACTATTATAATACCTCGAAACTCACTAATTGACCCGAATTCGTATATAAGGAAAGGGGGAAAGCCCTATGAATATACTTAATACTTAACGAAATAGGCACTCGAGGCGATTGTGCGTAAAGGCACGGTTAGGTTCCCGTTTGAAAGCCTTATGTCCCAATTCCATAAATGTGTGGTCTACTAAATATGAGTAAGTCTCTCTTGGGTGCTTGTCGTATCTAGAAGATCATCTCTTATTGAAAGAATTGAATTTTGTGCAAAAAAAGAAAATTGAGCGTGAGAAACTTGGATATGAAAATTAGTAACAACACTCGAAACAAAGGCTTCACTAACACACTCTGCACCCTAAGAATAAGCCTTAGCACTTTCTTTGGCTTGTTGAATTTAGTGTAAAAAGGAAGAGAATTGAGACAACCCGAGTGTCTTTAATAATGGAAGTATAGTTGTATAGAATGGAGTAAATAAACTGCTTGAAGCTCGAAGAACGAATGGAGTTCATGTTCACCCTGGACTATAGTACTCAATTATTCCCTCTTGCGCCCTTGCTTGCTTTTTATCGTACATTTGCTTTTGCCCTTGCTTATATTTACATATATGTTCTCTCTCCTATTATGTAATTCAGTAATAAACCATCTATTACTTGACTGCTGACTCCTTATTGAACTCAGTTAGTCGGGGCACTCCACTTGTTGAACTCAGCTAGGCGGCATCCTCATGCTAGACTTGTAGGAAGGACAGAGGCAGTCAGAATCCAACACTAGATGACTAGAAAATAGGACAAAGACAATCGAACCATAAACACCACTAGACCTGAAATTAGGACAGAGGCAATCAAACTCTATACTTGTCACGCCCCTTGAATTTAATTCTCATTCAGGAGGTATGAATGCAACTCAAAATTGATAATATTATAATTCAAATCAATAATCCATTTTAGGATCCAAACATACATTTAAGGATACTGAGAAAACATTCAAGTCATTCACATCATAATTTCATAATGCACAAGACCTATGCAGTTTAAAATCATATATCACATTACTCGATGAATCGTAAAATCTAAAGCCAACTCACTAAGACAATAACCACCTCATAAATCCATAAGTGTGGTATTCAATACAATCATAAAAACTAATGTTTACCACATGTTCATATCATTACACAAATTTACTTAACACTCCAAAATCCTGAGTGGTTCTTTAAACTTTTACAAAACTCGTAAGTTCATATTTACTATCAAAATTCCATTAGACACCTAGTGTACTTATATAACAAAAATATATCATCCACTAAAAGTTTTCCCAAAGTCTTCTAGCTTTCCACTGTCGTAGCTCAATTTAAACATTCTAGCGAGCGACAAGCTATCCTGAAAAATTTATATAGCAATGGGGTAAGCACATAGAGCTCAACAAGTGACTAACATATCAATGACAAAAAAGGACAGTTTCAAAGCAAATAAAGTATAAATACAAGGCACGAAGATAAGAGTTTATAGATAGCCACTCAACGAATGCAGAATTACAATGTCATTTCATTCAAAGTATGTTTTATTCATAACAAGGGAGTAAAGACTAATTGGAGCAAATCATTGACGTAATGAAATATTTCAGAACATATCAACGGCGGATGAAATGCTTCAGAACATATCAATGGCATATGAAGCATTTTGGAATATATCAATGGTATTGGAAGCATTTCAAAGCATATCAATGACATATAAAATGTTACGGAGCATATCAATGGCAAATAAAGTATTTCGGAGCATATCAAGGATGTATAAAATGTTTTGGAGCATATCAATAACAAATGAAACATTTCGGAACATATCAATGATGGATGAAATGCTTCGGAACATATCAATGACATATGAAGCATTTCGGAGCATATCAATGGTGGATGAAATATTTTGGAATATATCAATGGTGGATGAAATGCATCGGAGCATATCAATGGCGTATGAAGCATTTCGGAGTATATTAATGACATTTGAAGCATTTCGGAGCATATCAATGGCATATGAAGCATTTCAGAGCATATCAAGGATGTATGAAATGTTTTGGAGCATATCAATAATAAATGAAATATTTTAGAATATATTAATGATAGATGAAATGCTTCGGTGCTAGTCATAGGTGCCCAGTAAGCCAATCATGTGAGTGATGGCACGTGTGACTTGATACAGAATCTTTTTGCTTATTATATTTTGGCATATATCACTTTATATTAACTATTGCATATATGCAT
>LVTN01001952.1:24642-35740 GCA_001649415.1 Musa itinerans | reverse complement strand
GACCGTCCGGATTTCCGTCGAACTCTCGAACTCCCAATGTGATCATAGTCTTGACTCCGGCGCAACTCCTGCTGCATGTCTTACTTTCATCGTAGTTAATCCTGCACACTTAAAACAAAACTTCGATCGAGACAATTAATCCTAAGCAATTAACCAAGTTGTCCGGCATGTCATTGGTCCCTCGACGCTTCGTCCGATTCTTCGGCGCATCGTCCTCTCGTGCGGCTTATTGCCCAATCGGCCAGTTGACTCCGCAACTCCGATGTCCTTGGCGTAATATCCGCTCTTCTTGGCCCGATGCCCGAATCCACGGCACGAAGCCTTCTGTCGATACGTCGACCGTTCCACTGGCCTGACGTCCAATCTTCTGACATGTTTCTCCGGCACAACATGATTCTTCCTGCTTTAATTGTCTCATCCTGATCAAAGCATCCTGCGTCACTCAAAACGCAGATTAAAACATAAACATATATCAAGTGGTTTCATCATCAAAATACGAGATTCAACAGGTGCAATATCTGATCCTTCTAGCCTGATGCCCGAACTTATATAGCATGAGGTCCTTCTAGCATGTCGACCAGTCCTCTGGCCCGACGTCAAATCTTTTGACATGTTCCATTCTGGCCCAACGTCTGATTCTTCATACTTCAATCGATTTGTCTTTCCATGATTGAAGATAGTCGTATGTTACTCAAACATTGATTAAATCATAACTTCATCAATTGATTTTATCATCAAAATTTGAGATTCAATAATCTCCCCCTTTTTTATGATGATAACCAATTGATGATAGAGTTTCACTAAACTCCCCCTATCTATAATATTGAAAGAAACTTTGGATTTTGAAAATCATGAGTATTTTATCATTGCATGCATCATGAGTATTGAAGGAATCAATTGGTCACATCATTGTATTACATCATAAAATCATGAGTATTTCATGCATAATTATAACATAAAAGTACATCATCCCATGCATATTTCAAATCATTATCATAACTTCTCCCCCTTTGTCATCAACAAAAAGGAGAAAAGTGCAACTAGTAAGTTCTTGAAACATGTAAGCTAGTAAGCAAACTTTACTTCACTTTACAAGATAGCAAATTGGTATGCTTTACTTCTTTTTGAAGTATAAAGGCTAGCAAGTTTTACTTCTCTTGAGATATACAAGCTAGCATTTTTTTGCTTTTCTTGAGATATGCAAAATAGCAAGTTTTTACTTCTTCTTGAATTGTGCACATTTTGGTTCTCTTTTGAAATATGTACACTAACAATTCTTTCTCCCCCTTTGTCATTGTAAAAAAAAAACGAATAACACAATGGTGTAAATATTTAAGTCATCACATCAAAGATATTAAGAAAAATTAATTTGGTGATGAGGTATATAATTCATGAATACAAAGGAATTATACATGATAAAACTTAAGTCATAAACCTTAAGAAGTCAAGTGACATATCATTGTTAATTTAGATAAATGTCCTCTTTAGTAAAAAATAAAAGAATCATAGGAGAACAAATAATGAAAGATCTTGATTCATATAAAAAAATTCTCAAGTTATAAATATCGAGAAATCAAGATCATGATTTGGATAAAAACTTCTCTATCGTAAATAGCAAAAAGAGACACAGGATAACAAATAAAAGATCTTGATTCATGCATAAGAAATATAAAGTCATCAAGATCATAATTCATAGAAAAAATCTCAAGTTATAATTCTAAGAAATCAAAAGAGAAATCATGATTTGGATAAAAATCCTTCAAATTTAATTTGACAAATCGTCAAAATTACTTTCATAGTTCAAGAGATTCAAAAATATCATAAATAGATTCATATTAGCATGTCCCAGTTTTCCATACAAAAGTCATGCATCATCGTTTGAAAATCAAAAAATAAGTTTCATCACAAAAATTATCAAGATCAATAAGCTATAAATCACAAAAATCATCATTACTTCAATTCATCATTACATCATTAAACATAAAGCATCTTCAATCAAAATTATTTTATTTCGGCTAGTGAGCTTTGTGAAGTGTGTTGGATCTCTGGTCATATGCCTTGAGCATCCACTATCAAGATTTTAATTTTTGCTTCTAGCTTTCGATTGTAGAGATATCTATAAGAAAGATGGTTTTGCTATAGGTACTCATTTGACTTTGGGTCTCTCATGTTTAGATCTACCTATCTTGTTTTTTGACATAAGATCATTTATGGTTCCTTTGGGAACCCAAACTAATTTATGCAAGTCATATTTTTTAAATAAATATTTATATGTAAAATGATCATGTCTACTACAAAAATTACATTAACCTTAGGGGAAACATGTAATGGTCCTTTAATAAAAGTAGTTGGCTTTTGTTGAGTATAGTTACTTATAAATCTGATTCCTTCTTTTATACAAATATGACCCTTATTGGCATGAATCATATTTAATGATTTGCTATCAATTTTAAATTTTTCTATAGTTTGTTGTAATAATATATTTTCCTTTCTGAATGAATCTAACTCTTTACATTTGGTGCAAGGCGTTAACATGCAATTGTCATGCTCATTTTTTAAACATTCAAATTTACTAAAAAGAGAAGCATGATCCTTTTTTTAGTAATTTATATTTTTTACCAACTAATTTAAAATCATCATATAAATTATGAAAAGCATCAAGTAATTCATTGTAAGGTAAATGAGTTTCGATTGAGTTACTTACCTCGGTGTCAAAAGCCACCAAGGCATAGTTCACCACCTCGCCTTCATTGGTTTGCTCCTTATCTTCGGATGCACTCGATTCATCCCAAGTCGCATTAAGTGCTTTTTTCTTCTTTTGATGTGCAAGAATCTTCTTTTTCGGTTGTAGACATTCATTTTTGAAGTGCCCCGGTCGATTACATTCATAGTAAGTTATTTTATCTTTTCTAAGTTCGTTTTTATTCTTAAATTCTTGTTTTATGAACTTTTTAAATTTTCTTGTGAGAAGTTCAAAGTCATCATCATCATCATCATCACATCATCACTTGAATTTCCTCCCAAGTGGTCTTCTTTGGTTATAAGTGTCAAATCCTTCCTGTTTTTTGGAAGATTGTTCTTATGTTCGTCATGTATTATACAAGTCATTTTATAGGTTATTAAAGACCCGATAAGTTTTTCAAGAGTAAAATTGTTCAAGTCCTTTGCTTCTTGTATTGTCATCACTTTTGGATCCCAACTTTTTGGAAGGGATCTTAGTATTTTATTTACAAGTTCAATGTTAGAAAAACTTTTATCAAGTGCTTTCAAACCATTGACAATATCCGTAAAACAGGTGTACATGTCACCAATAGTTTCACTTAGCTTCATTTGAAATAACTCAATCTTATGTATCAAAAGATTTATCTTAGATTATTTTACCCTATTGTGCCTTCATGTGTAATTTTAAGAGTATACCAAATATCATGTGCAGTTTCACAAGTCGAAATATGATTAAACTTATTTTTGTCCAAAACACAAAATAAAGCATTCATAGCTTTCGCATTTAAGGAAAATATTTTAAAAAAAAAAATCATTCCATTCATTTATAGGTTTAGAGGGTGTTTGAAAATCAAGTTTAACGATATTCCATAAATTAAAATACATAAAAAGCAAGAAAACTCCCATTCGTATTTTTCAATAAGTGTAGTCCATCCCATTGAACATAAGAGGATGAGTGATACAGTGACCCTCTAGATTGCCAAAAAATATTATTTAGTTTCTCTTGGGTATTAAACCAATGGAGAGAAACTTGGCTTTGATACCAATTATAGGATCAAAATTGGCACTAAGAGGGGGGGGGGGGTGTGTGAATTAGTGCTTTCGTAAAAATTATGTCGATTCAAAATTTTCATTCGATAAAGCTCGTATCTGAAGATGTTTAAACGTAGAGTATAAGCAAAAGCAGTAGATAGTTAAATCAATAGGCAATGATAATGAAAAGCAGAATAGAAAGTGCACACCGTGTTTATAGTGGTTCGATCATCGTGATCTATATCCACTCTCGATTCCTCCTCCATTGAGGCCACCGGCTTCCACTATCGATTTACTTTTAATGAGCAAAGATCAACTACCCTCTAACAACTCTTTCTCCCTTTCATAGTTTGGGAGAAAACCTTTATAAGTCACTCACCCCCTTTTAAATAGAAATCTAACATAGGAGAAGATGAGGGAAACTCTCATAAGATTATAACAACATTTTCTCACTTAGATCACAAGTTTTCAATCTACTTTCTTGTGTGCCCAAATAGAAATTTGTGGGGTATTTATATACCCTAAATGGCTTCAAAAATTGAAGCCAAAATTTAAATCTCTAGGTTTCCGGGGTACTGGTGGTACCACCACCAATATTGGGCGGTACCACCGCCTATCAGTCTAACATTGGGTGGCACCACTGCCCAATCTAGCATTACTATCACCTGATAGACTGACATTGAGTGGTCCACTGCTTAATAGCCTAAAAAAGTATGCTCTTGACTTTTCCAACTCAAAGGCGGTTCCACCGCTAGTTTAGCGGTGCCATCACCTAACCTAATTTGTGGGTCACTAAATGGGCCTCTCAATGAGCCCAAATCAGTCTCAATTTAGGCCCAATTGACCTTTAATTGAGTTAGTATGATTACACCTAAAACTAACTTAATTATGACATATCCTACTTCGATCAAGGCACAATCGATTACAAACATGAATCCTATGTTGTCCGACATGTCATTAGTTTATCCGGCGTTTCGTTTGAATATTCAGCGCATTGTCATCTCCTTCGATGTATTGCCTAATTAATATTTTGACTTCCTATTAGGATCAAGAGCGACACTAAGAGGGGGGGGGAGGGTTAATTAGTGTAGCAAAAAAAATCATCGATTTTGTAAGATATTCGTTCGTTATTCGTTGAAAACCAATCTCGGAAAGTGCTTGACATTAGAGTAAATGAACTAGCAATTAACTTAGAAAGTAAAAGCAGTAATGAAAAGCAGAATAGAAATGAGCACATTGGAATTTATAATAGTTTGATCGTTGTGACCTACATCCACTTCCAATTTCTCCTCCGTCGAGGTCACCGGCATCCACTAATGGTCTTCCTTCAATGGGCAAAGGCCAACTATCCTTTTACAACTCTCTTATCCTTTTCACTGGTTTAGGAGACAACCCTTACAAGCCTCATACCTCTCTTGAATGATCGCAATACTAGAAAGGGAGGACTCTTTGTACTTTTACAACACTTTCACATCCCAAGACTTTAATATTTTATTCACACTTTCATGTAGAAAAGGGTGAGTTATTTATAAGCCCCAATGGTTTCAGAATTAGAGCAAAAAAATATCACATTCCCGGATTTTGAGATACTGGTGGTACCACCGCCATTATTGGGTGGTACTACCATCTATAGACTAACACTAAGCAGTACTACCACTCAGTTTGGGCGGTACGACTGCTTGACAGAGCTTGGAGACCGAGCTCTGGCAGTACCACCACTTGATAGAGCAGTACCACCGCTTAGCAGCATTAACTGTCGGTGGTACCACTGCCCAGACTACCTAGGAGACTGAGTCCTAAGCGGTGCCACCGTCGGCCCTAGCGGTGCCACCATCGGCTGTGACTTCATATGCTGAATGAGCTATTCAACCGGCCTAATTCAGCCATGTTAAGGGCCTAGTTGGCCCCTAACTAAGTTAGTGGGATTACCTCCCAATCCTAACTCAACTTATAGTTTAACTACGATAATTAAGACATTTAACTAAGCAATATCTGTCCGGTATGTCAATTGTTCTCTCGGCGAACTTCCGGTGAACTTTTCGGTGAACTTACAGCGAACCTCCGGCGAACTCCTGACGAACTCTCAGTGAACTCCCGATGAACTCTTGGCGAGCTCCCGATGAACTCTTGGTGAGCTTTCGGCAAACTTCCGACACATCGTTTGAATCTTTGACGTATCGTCCGATCTTTGACTTCGGCCCAACTTCTGCTTTATGCTTTACCGCTATCGTAGTTAATCCTGCATACTTATCTCAACATATAGATTAGATCAAATAATTTACCAATTGATTTCATCATCAAAATCAAAGATTCAATAATCTCCCCATTTTTTATGATGACAATCAATTGATGATGGAGTTAACCTTAACTGCCCCTATTTATATGTCATACTTGTTAAAAGATACTCTTGAATTCAAGGCCTTTGAATTCGAGCATCACACTAATAAGCTACATGCATTTAAAGCTTATCGACATACTCATCATGATACTAGTCATAATTTATCATCTCAAAATATGATACCATATATTTTATCATAATAAAAATGATGTCAAGGCATGACGTCCATTTTTATGTCCAATATCAAATATCAAATGATGATAGACAATCATCATTTTCAAGTATGATACAAACTTCAAATATGAAATTTAGCAAGATTCAAATTTCAAGTTTGATAAACTATGACAATTCATCAATCTGAGGCATGATACCAATTGTAAGTAGGAAATTAAGCATGATAAGTTTGATACCTCATCATAATGATAGATATTCATCATTTTGATATATAATCAAACATGATTTTAAGAATAAAATATTTTTAAGTATCCATGTCATATTACAATGTGTTTCAAGCATTCATGATACATTCATAATGATTCATGATATATTTCAAACATTCATAATGCCAAGTTATCATCAATTTGTCATATTTCTCCCCCTTTGTCATCAACAAAAAAGAAATGAACAATCGTTTTAAGCAAAAATTTTACTTATTACGATAGGATTCTTCTTGAAAGGGAAAAGAGAAGGAAAAGTCCATGAATAGTGCATTTATCAAGAAGAATTGAGATATTGAAAGTTCATGAATAATATAAGGAGAAACAATGAGTGATTGAAAATTCATTTCATCGAGAGAGATTCACAATAAGAGCTAAAGATGTATCATTTCATGATGTAGAATTCATGAATGTTCTTTTATGAAAGAAAAATTCATGAATAAAATTTGTGAAAGCTGCTTCTATAAAATGAATTCATGATTTTTGAAAAAGTTTATAAGTCAAGAAAATCCGTTTCTCATTAAAAATTTACAAGAGTGAAATTCATGAGAGATGTATTTGTCAATAAAATCTATGAGTGAAGTGATTAAGTGTATCAAAAATCATTAAGTGATGGAGCAAGGGTATGAGGTAAATTTAATACCAAGTTAAGAGGAAGATAAAAATGAAATAAATTCATGAAAGCTCCATTTATAAAATAAATTAAGTGGAAGATAGTCCGAAAAAGAAATACAACAAACTCATGCATTCAAACAGTTTAACATGCCTACCTCTCTTCTAATGAAATCAATTTGTTTTTCATTTAAAGGTTTTGTAAAGATATCGGCTAATTGATGTTTCGTATCAATGAACTCTAAGATTACATCATGATTATTAATATGATCTCATATAAAGTGATGTCTAATGTTAATATGTTTAGTTCTAGAGTGTTGAATATGATTTTTTGTTAAACATATTGCACTTGTGTTATCACATTTTATGGGAATGTTCTTAAGATAAATTCTATAATCTTCTAATGTATTTTTCATCCATACAACTTGTGTACAACATGCACTAGCCGCTATGTATTCGGCTTTGGTCGTAGATAGTGCAACCGAGTTTTGTTTATTAGAAGACCAAGAGACAAGTGCATGACCTAAGAATTGACATATTCCAGATATGCTTTTTCTATCTATTCTATATCCAGCAAAATCTGCATTAGCATAAGCAATTAATTCAAAGTTTTCGGATTTTAGATACTATAATCCTATATTAGTCGTTCCTTTAAGATATCTAAGAATTCTTTTAACTGCTTTAAGATGAGAGAGCTTAGGATTAGATTGAAACCTAGCACAAAGTTCTATGCTAAACATTATGTCCAGTCTAGTTGTGGTGAGGTATAGTAAACTACTTATCATACCCTTATAAGCTTTTTGATCAAAGCTTTCTCAACTTTCATTAATGTCTAACTTAGTGGAGATACTCATAGGAGTATTGATAGCCTTTGAATTATCCAAATTAAATTATTTTAGCAAGTCTAATACATATTTTGTTTGACTAATAAAAATTCCATCACTAAGTTGTTTGATTTGTAAGCCTAAGAAGAAAGTTAGTTCACCCATTAAACTCATTTCAAACTCTTAGCTCATACTCTTAGCAAACGATTCGTATAAGGATTCATTTGTAAAACCAAAAATAATATCATTAACATAAATTTGAACAACAAGAAATTTATTTTCAAAATTTTTAATAAACAATGTAGTATCGACCTTGCCTTTAGAGAAATTATTTTGGATAAGAAAGGAGTTAAGTCTCTCGTACCAAACCCTTGGGGCTTGTTTTAATCCATAAAGAGGTTTAGTCAATTTAAATACATGATTCAAAAAATTATCATTCTCAAATCCGGGAGGTTGTTCAACATAAACTACTTCGGAAATAAAATCATTAAGAAAAATACTTTTAACATCCATTTGAAATAACTTAAAGTTATTACAACTAGCATAGGTAAGGAGCATCTTTATGGCTTCTAATCTTATCACAGGAGTGAAGGTTTCTTCATAATCGATACCTTCTTCTTGGTTGAAACCCTTGGCCACTAATCTAGCTTTGTTTTTAACCATGATATTAAATTCATCTTGCTTGTTTCTAAAGACCCATTTAGTACCAATAACTAAATGGTTACTAGGTCTCGGAACAAGCTCCCACACCTCATTTTTCTCAAATTGGTTTAACTCTTCTTGCATTGCGATAACCCATGAATCATCTTTTAAGGCCTCATCAATGCATTTAGGTTCAATTTGAGAAAGAAAAGCGGCATTGGCATAAAAAATTTTAGGAGAGTTTGAATACCCTTTGATGTGTCTCATATAATTAGCTCCCTAGGATGAGCATCTACATACTTCCATTCCTTAGGTAAGGATATTTCGAAAGAAGATGCATCCAAGTTGCTAGTTGGAAGAAGGGTTTCATTTAAATTCAAAGCATCAAAATTAATATCATCATCAAAATCATTTTTCTTAAATTTGAAAACTTCATTAAAGATAACATAAATAGACTCTTCTATAACTAAAGTTCTTTTGTTAAAGATACGAAAGGCTTTAGAAATAGAAGAATAACAAAGAAAAATGCCTTCAACGGATTTTGCATCAAACTTTCCTAAGGCATCTTTTTCATTCAAGATAAAATATTTACAACCAAAAACTTTAAAATATGAAACATTAGGTTTTTTGTTATTCCACAATTCATTAGGAGTTTTGGAAAGTAATGGTCTTACTAGAACCCTATTCATGACATAACATGCCATACTAACGATTTCGGCCCAAAAATATTTGGGTAGGCTATGTTCATTCAATATGATTCTTGCCATTCCTTGCAAACTTCTATTTTTTCCTTCTACTATTCCATTTTGTTGAGGATTTCTTAGAGTAGAAAAATTATAGTTGTATCTATTAGATTCACAAAAGTTTTAAAAATCACGGTTTTGAAATTCACCATCATGATTACTCTGAATCGATGAAATCATAAAGCCTTTTTCATTTTGAACAAGTTTACAAAACTTCAAAAAAATACTTAAAGCAATCACTTTTGTATGTCAAGAAGTATGTCCAAAAGTATCTACTATAATCGTCTATAATTATAAAGGCATATTTGCTACCTCCTAGGCTTGTTGTATCAATTGGTCCAAACAAATCCATATGGATCAATTGTAATGGTCTAGAGGTGCTTATTTGATTCTTTGATTTGAAACTATCTTTTATTTATTTTTCCAGTTGATATGCATCGCACACATTGTCTTTAATAAACTTAATGTTAGGAATACCTCTTACAAGTTCTTTAGATGAGATTTAAGAGATTAGTTTGATGCTAGCATGACCTAATCTCCTATGCCAAAGCCAAGCATCGTCATTCAAAACCGAAAAACACATTTCATTATAAAGATCATCAATGTTAATAGTGTATATATTATTTTATTTTAGGGCAATCATACATGTGTTTTTGTGTGGTTTTTCAATAATGCAAGCATTGGATTCAAATCTAATTATGCATCCTTTATCACATAATTGACTAATGCTCAAAAGATTATGCTTTAAGTCATTAACCAACAACACATCTTTAATCAAAAAGTTAAGTTTGTTACTTATGGTTCCTTTGCCAATGATTTTACCCTTGTTATTGTCTCCGAAAGTGGCATATCCTTCGTCTAGGCTAGTGAGCTTAGAGAATTGAGATGGATCTCCGGTTATGTGCCTTAAGCATCCACTATCAAAGTATCATCTCTTGCTCCTAGCTTGTGATGGTAAACATTTCTACAAAAAAAAGATAATTTTTAGGTACCCATTTGACCTTGGGTGCCTCAAAAATGGATCTACTCAACTTATCGTTTTGTGTAGAGCTTTTTATGATTCCTTTAGGAACCCAAATCAATTTTTGTGGACTATATCTCTTAAACACATTTATAAGCAATATGTTCGAGTTTGCAACAAAAGTTATATTTAGTGCAGGGTAGTACATGGAAGGTAGGACCTTTAACAAAGATGGTTGGATTTTGGTGAGAGCTACTCACAAATCTGATTCCGCCTCTTCTATGAACGTGATCATTGTTAGTAAGGATCATGTTCAAGGACTTGCTACCAACCTTAAGCTTTTCTAAAGTTTCTTGGAGTAGCAAGTTTTTCTTCTCAAGTGCCTCTAAGTGTTCACACTTAGTGTATGAAGGTAATGAAGGATTGTTATGCCTAAGTTTTTTAAATTCATTATTTAAAAAGGCATGCTCCTTTTTCAAAGAATTATATTTTTTACTCATTATTCTACATTCATCGAATAAATCATGAAAAGCATTTAGAAGCTCATCGAAGGATAAATTTGCATCAAATGAACCACTTACCTCATCTCTGATAGCCATTAGTGCATAGTTCACGATTTCCTTATTGCTTTGTTCTTCATCTTCGGAGCTGCTCGAATCTTCCCACGTTGCTTTGAGCGCCTTCTTCTTCTTTGGTTATTTCTTCTTCACTTGGGGACATTCACTTTTGAAATGTCTTGGCTTCTTATATTCGTAGCATATAACTTGTTCTTTCTTGGGTTCAATTTT
>LVTN01001952.1:4005-18001 GCA_001649415.1 Musa itinerans | reverse complement strand
AGGACCAAAAGGTCTTTGTAGCTAAGAGAGCAGTGTTCCTTGAGAAGGAACACATTCTTGGCGGAGATAGTGGGAGCATGATAGAGTTGAGCGAGGTTGGAGAACCAAGCTCAAGCACCACTCTACAGCCCGAGTCTGTTCAAGTACTTAACACACAAGTTTTAACTTTACGTAGGTCTAGCAGAGTATCCCATCCTCCTGAGAGATATATCGGACATATTAGAGGAGAGGATGTTGAGGACATTGATCCTCAAACCTACGAGAAGACTATTATGAGTATAAACCCCAGGAAGTGGCAAGAAGCCATGAATTCTGAGATGAATTCTATGTACTCCAACAAGGTTTGGAACCTAGTTGATGCACCTGAAGGTATTGTACCCATCGGTTGCAAGTAGATCTTTAAGAAAAAGATTGAAGTAGATGGAAAGGTAGAGACCTATAAAGCAAGGCTAGTAGCTAAGGAGTATCGTCAAAGGCAAGGTGTTGACTATGACAAAACATTCTCACCCGTAGCAATGCTAAAATCCATCCGAATTCTATTGGTTATTGCAGCACACTATGATTATGAGATTTGACAGATGGATGTCAAAATTATATTCCTTAATGGGAACCTCGGCGAGGTATATATGATACAACCTAAGGGATTCCTGTCCAAGAACTGCTCATATAAGGTGTGCAGGTTGCTTAGATCCATTTATAGACTAAAGCAAGCTTTCCGAAGTTGGAACATAAGATTTGATGAGGCAATCAGATCTTATGACTTCGTTAAGAACGAAGATGAGCCTTGTGTGTACAGGAAGGTAAGTGAGAGCGCTATCACCTTTTTGGTATTATATGTGGATGACATCCTTATCATTGAGAATGATGTAGGAATGCTATTCACAGTAAAGACTTGGTTATTTAGACACTTATCCATGAAGGACTTAGGGGAAGCATCCTATATCTTAGAGATTCAGATCTATAGAGATAGATCCAGGAGGATGCTTGGCTTGTCCTAGTCCAGGTACATAGAAACCATTGTCAAAAAGTTTGGCATGGAAAATTCCAAGAGATGTCTTATATCGATGAGACATGGGATATCGCTTTCTAGGAGTATGTCCTCAAAGACTCTTGAAGAAAGGGTAAACATGGATAGAATACCCTATGCATCAGTAATAGGGTCTATCATGTATGTCATGCTATGTACTAGGCCTGATATAGTGCATACTCTGAGTGTCCCGAGTAGGGATCAGGCGGATCCGGGCTTGGAGCACTGGAAAGCAGTAAAGTGTATCCTTAAGTACTTGAGAAGGACTAAGGATCTTTTACTAGTATATGGAGGTAGTAGCCTCAAAGTTAAAGGCTACACAAACTCAAGTTTTTAGTCTGATGTCGATGATAGCAAGTCAAATTCGGGTTGTCTATACACCTTGAATGGAGTAGTATGCTGTAAGAGTTCTAAGAAAGATACTACAGCTGACTCGACCACAAAGGCGGAGTACATTGCTGTAGCAGAGGTAGCAAAAGAGGGAGTCTAGATGAAGAAGTTTATCACAGATCTAGGAGTTGGGCCAACTAGCGAGGACCCGATTTCCTTATATTGCAACAACTATGGGACGATTACTCAAATAAGGGAACCCGGATCTCATCAGAAGTATTCTGAGCAAGTTCCAGCTTATTAAAGAGATCATGACCTGAGGAGATGTAGTAGTGGAAAGAGTTTCATCCGAAGATAACATTGTAGATCCATTGACAAAGTCGTTGTCCTAGATTGTCTTTGAGCGTCACAAGGGTCTGATGGGGATCAGACATATAGGTAATTGGCTTTAGGTCAAGTGGGAGATTGCTAGTCATAGGTACCCAGTAAGCCAATCACGTGAGTGATAGCACGTGTGACTTGATACGGAATCTTTTTGCTTATTATATTTTGGCATATATCACTTTATATTAACGATTGCGTATATGCATGTATATATTATGATTTCCTTGGATTTGTGCAATGGGAATCGGATCGTGATGAGATCACGATAATGAGATCAATTCACCTTTAAACACAGATCCTAAATAATCCCGGTCATAGGTTACTCGAGAGGGACATCGTGATAACCAGACAAACTGGTGTGCTGTATACCCATCCATATGATAGATGCAGCTGGTCTCATAGCTGCTCGTGTGGGGACACTAGGGATACAATACAAGTGCTCATTAGAGAATAAGTTCACTGATTGATTCGTTTATAGAATGCTGGATGGTTGATGATGCTTTATTGTCAGATAGCGATTCCGTAGTCCTAGTGGTGTATTTGGTCCTTAGACTTGAGACACCAATTATGTCCTGTATAAGTGCTCCACTTTTTGATACCAGACTTATAGGTTTGGATGTCCCAAATCTAGTACAGCTAGTCATTGGGAGTGGTAGTCGACCTTACGAGGGCTATTGAGTGTCGATAGAGGATCATCCACTCTTGGCGTCATGAGAGGAATATCCCATGTGTTTTTACTCAAACAAATCCCTAGCTAAGGTCATTCGGATTAAGAGAGAAAGAGTTATCCGGGAGAATCCGATTAGAGCGAGACTCGAGTAGAAACCGTATGGGTCTGACAGCACCATGCCCGATATATAGTTTGTGGGATATTAGATGGATGAGGGACTATAGGTACACGGTAACTGAGGATAGACAGATCCAATGGATTGGATTCCCCTGTATCGTCTGGGGACTACGGCGTAGTGGCCTAGTACTTTCGTAGTCGATGAGTCGAGTGAATTATTATAGAAATAATAATTCACTAAGTTAGAAGGAGTTCTGATAGGTATGACTCACGGCCAACTCGATATTATGCTTGGTCACACACATATGATAGGCATTGCGATGAGTAGAGGTTCGGATATGAATATCTGTCGGAGCCCCTATCTTATTGGATATCCAATAAGCCCTTGAATTATTGGATCCCATGGACGAGATCCAATAAGAGCCCATTAGAGATTATTAGATAGAGATCCACTAATCTAAAGGGCTTGGGTAATTGGATGCAGATCCAATGCCCACTAAGGGAGGATTCATTAGGGATTGATAGGAGACATCTATAAATAGGAGGGATTCAGAGCCTCATAGGCTGAGCCTTTGCTTACCTCTCCTATTCTCCTCCACCTTAGAGCAGGCCTGGAGTATTGAGGAGCATCGTCGCAGCCCTACTGTGTGGATCACCGCTAGAGAGGATGACGCTTGACCTCCTTCACCCTCTCCTAGAGATCTGCAAGAATACAAGAATATACAATCTCCCTATGTAACACAATATATTATATACGCAGTTTGTTTCGCGGATTTTTTGTGCACAAATCTTCACACGAGGACGAACATCTTTTTAGGAAATTGGGAATTTTTGTTTTCTTGTTCTTCCGCTGCGTATATGATGTCGCCCCCAAGATTTTTCAACAGCTTTTATCTAAAGCGCAAAACAAGGCATTCATAGCCTTGGCATTTAAAGCAAAAGTCTTCTTCTCTAACTCATTCCAATCGTTTATTAGAAGAGAATACTTTTGAAAGTCATTTTCCACAATGTTCCATAACTCAAAATCTATAGAAATTAGAAAAATCCTCATTCTAGTCTTCCAATAGGTGTAATCCGTCTCATTGAACATGGGTGGATGTGTAATTGAGTGACCCTCTTGGTTGCTGGCAAATATCATCTCTCTTGGGTTTCAAACCAAACCAAGAGTAGCTTTGCTCTAATACCAATTGTTAGGATCAAGAGCGGCACTAAGAGGGGGGGTGAATTAGTGCAGTGGAAAAAATTATCGATTTTGTAAGATATTCGTTCGTTGAAAACCAATCTTGAAAAGTGCTTGACTTTAGAATAAATGAACTAGCAATTAATTTAGAAAGTAAAGGCAGTAATGAAAAGCAGAATGGAAATGAGTACACCAGAATTTATAGTGATTTGGTCATTGTGACCTACATCCACTTCCAATTCCTCCTCCGTCGAGGTTACTAGCGTCCACTAATGGTCTTTCTTCAATGGGCGAAGACCAACCACCCTTTTACCACTCTCTTCTTATTTTCACAGGTTTAGGAGATAGCCCTTATAAGCCTCACACCCCTCTTGAATGATCACAACACTAGAAAGGGAGGAAGAGGACTTTTTGCACTTTTACAACACTTTTACACACTAAGACTTCAATATTTTGTTCACACTTTCATGCCCTTTCATGCAAAAAGGGTAGGGTATTTATAGGCCCCAATGGCTTCAAAATTGGAGCCAAAAAGTGTCACATCCCTAGATTTCGAGGTACTAGTGGTACCACCGCCATTATTGGGTGGTATTACTGCTTGCAAACTAACACTATGTCACGAACGGTCATCCGCAAGGGTGCCTCATGCCTTAGGCAATTCCAGCTAAGGCCATGACAACTAGGCGGTACCATCACTCAGTCTGGGCGATACGACTACCTGACAGAGCTCGAAAACTAAGCTCTGGCTGTACCACCGCTTGGCAGCATTAACTGCCGACGGTACAATTGCCTAGACAACCTGGGAGACTGAGTCCCAGTTAGTGCCACCGTCGGCCCTGGCAATGCCATCGCCGACCGTGACTTTAGGTGCTGAATGGGTTATTCAACCGGCCCAATTCGGTCATATTAAGGGCCCAGTTGGCCCCTAACTTGTTAGAATCAAGAGCAGCACTAAGAGGAGGGGTGAATTAGTGCAGCGAAAAATTTTTCCCGATTTCAAAAGATTTGTTTGGATTAAAACTGATTCCGACGAAGATGGTTTCGATTCAATCCGTTTCGGAGAGAATTTGAACTTGAACGCTTTCGTAAAAGTGCAAGAGAAAATTAAGGAGATTTGTAGTGATATAAATTGCACAAATGAAAAGCGTCAGTTTTGTAAAGTATTCATACAATTAAAGCCGATCTCGGAAGGTGTTTACTTGAAAGTGTATGTAGGTATAGTAAAAACACAATAAGGACGAGAGGCAGTTTGCTATAAAAGTAAATTGCTCAAAGTAAATGCAAATCGAGTTTTAGAGTGGTTCGATCAATGTGACCTACATCCACTTTCGGATTCCTCCTCCGACGAGGTCACCGGCGTCCACTAAAGGCCTTCCTTCAATAGATGAAGACCAATCACCTCTTTACAATGCTTTCTCCTTTTCACGGGTTTAGGAGAGAACCCTTATAAGTCTCACACCTCTCTTGAATGATCTCAAAACTTACAAAGAGAGGAGGACTCTAATACTTGTTTACAACACTTTTACACCCCATTAACTCAAGATTATCTCAATGCTTTCGTACCCTTTCATGCAGAAAAGGATGAGGTATTTATAGACCCTAATGGCTTTCAAAAATGGAGCTAAAAAGTGTCTAATCCTGGATTTCCGGGGTACTAACGATACCACCACCATTACTAGGCGATATTACTGCCTGACACCTGACACTGGGTGGTACCACCGCTGACAAGGGTGCCACCGCTAGCAACAATAATTGTCGACGGTACCACTGCCCAGTCTGGGCAGTACAACCGCCCAGAAATCCCGGGGCACTTCTTTCCAAGCGATGCGACCGTCGGCCAGGAATTCAAGGACTGAATGGGCTGCTCAATTCGGCCAAATTCAGCCCTGTTAAGGGCCCAATTGGCCCCTAATTAAGTTAGTGGGATTACCTTTCAATCCTAACTTAATTTATGCTCTAACTATGACAGCTAAGACTTAATCATAACACTTCTTGTTCCGGTGCATCAATTGCTCTTTCGACGAGCTTCCGACGTACTTCCGGCGAACATCCGACGAACTCTCGGCAATGCTCTGGCAGACTCCCAACAAGCTCTTGGACTTTACGATGATCTTCTTGGTGAGCTCCGACGAGTTTCTTTGGCAAGCTCCTAGACTTCTTGGTTGGTTCCGACTGAACTTCCGATGAACATCCGGACTTCCGACGAACTCTCGAACTCCCAACGTGATATCGATCTTGACTTCGGCACAACACCTGCTTTATGTCTTACTGTTATCGTAGTTAATCTTGCACACTTTTCTCAACATATAGATTAGATCAAACAAATTACAATTGACTTCATCATCAAAATCCGAGATTTAATAATCTCTCCCTTTTTTATGATGATAATTAATTGATGACAGAGTTAACCTTAACTCCCCTTATCTATATGCCATACTTGAGAAAAGATACTCTTGAATTCAAAGCCTTTGAATTCAAGTATTAAACTGATAAGTTGGGTTCATTTAAACTTATCAACATGCACATCATGATTCGTATCATGATCTAACATTCTCAAAATATAATGCAAAGTATTTATCAAAATGATGTCAAGGCATGATATCCATTTTCAAGTATGATATTTCAAATATGAAGGATGACAAACATAGCAATTCATCATTCTATGACAAGATATCAATTATAAAATGGTAAGTTGAGCTTATAATGAAAGACATTTATCAGTTTGATACGATAAGATATGTTTTTGCCATATTTCAAATGATAAGCACGATCCTTTTTCTGATGTTTTTGAATAATATTTATTGAGTCTGTTTAGTCTAGTTGTTTATTGAGTCTGTTTAGTTCTGTTTAGCCATCATTATCATTCTTTTTTCTTCTACTTTAGGGTTTTAACATTTGGTATCATAGCAGCTATCCTCCGTGATCTCGCTGTAGCTCTTGTCTAAAAAAAAAAAAGAAAAAAGAAAAAAGAGAGAGAGAATAGGTCGGCAGCCGTCAACCGCACCCCTGGTTCCCTTCTCCACCGCCGCCGCTGCTGCCCAGCCAGCAGCCACCACTGCCGCTGCTGCCTCCCGGCCAGCGACCTCGCCTCCTTGCTGCCCGCATCTCGCTCGAGCGAGAAGGGCCGCGGCCGCCGTTTCCCAGCCAGCGGACCACCCATCGCTGCTTCAACCGTCGGCGACGCTGCCCTTGCCGCACCGCCATCGCTGCCTTCCCTTGGTTGCAGCTTCGGCCGCACGATCTGTCAGCGTCGCTGTTTCTGTGGTGCAATAGAAACAGAGCAGCCGCCGGTCCCTCTGCTGCCGCAGGCGCCGGTTGCCTCTACCGCCGCCGCTGCTTCCCGGCCACTTCAACGCCACTCCTCTCCTTCGTTGCCGAGCCACCACCGCTGTCAGCCACCGTGCGACGACCGCCGCACGCCTCCCAGCCGCCGATCCCCCTTGCTCTGCATCCGTAGTGACAGAAACAGGGCAACTCACCGGTTGCCCCTTGTTCCCAACCGTGACACCGTCGACTCCTCCTTCTCCACCGCCGACGCTGCTTCTCGACCGCTCGACCACCACTGCCGCTGCTCCCCAGCCAGCAACCTCCCATCCTCGTTGCGCCGTACCCGCCACAACCACATCGTCTCCCCTTTGAAGCCCATCTGGTCGAAAGGGGCCCCTGCCTCCCCTGCTTTCGGCCAACCCCACCGCAGCCACTGCATTCCGGCCAGCGACCACCGTCGCCGCTGCTCCCCGGCCAGCAGCCTTCCCGTCAAGCAAGAAGGGCCTGTTTCCCGGCCAGCAGACCAACCCCCTCGTCGCTTCTACCATCGGCGACACTGCCCCAACCGCGCCACCATCGCTCCCTCCCCTTAGGTTGCAACTGCAGTCGCTTGACCATTCCTCCTCGTGGCGATCAAACCAAGGCAACCACGACCGTCGCAGCTATCGTCGTTTCCTCAACCGAACGCGATCCCTCGGCGTCACCAG
This sequence comes from Musa itinerans, assembly GCA_001649415.1. Lineage (NCBI taxonomy): Eukaryota > Viridiplantae > Streptophyta > Magnoliopsida > Zingiberales > Musaceae > Musa > Musa itinerans. The sequence goes on along the minus strand of LVTN01001952.1, from coordinate 10,319 downwards.
CGCCTCCTTTCGCAGTGCGACAGAGACAAAGCAACACTGCCTTCCATCCGCGTCGTCGCAGCGGTGAGCCCTTGGCAGTGCTGCCCCAGCCGCACCATCAATGCAGGTTGCCATCATCGCAGCCTCAACCCCGCTGCTCGACAATCGCCCCTTGGGTCCAGCAGCTGTAGCTACATCGACACAATCGCCTTCCAGCCCCGGCACTCTCACCCCACGCAGCGATAGAAACAGGGCAGCAACTCTTCCTCCAATGCAGTGACACAGCACTGCGCTTGGCGTCCACCTCCTCGACAACTTCGCATTGACAATGCTGATGCCCTTGACCAACATCAAAAACAGGAGTTGAGAACCTAGATTTGCAGTCTTGCGCAATGGCCACCGATAACTCAGTGAAAGCACAAATGGAAGCATGGGAAATCAGAATTAAGAACTAGCTGCAAGAAACACTTAATGATTTCAAAAAGAGCCTATTGAAGAGCCTTAGCAAATTTCAACAAGATAGGGGCTCAAGTTCTATGTTGCATAGATCTGAAAATACAAAAAAAGGGTCCCAAGATTGTGACACAAACTACTCACACATGAAGGTGGAATTTTCGAGATGGAAAGATGGAGATCCAACTAGTTAGATCTCTAAGGCGAAATTTTTTTTTCGTTTTCACATAACCCCAGAAGAATCTAAGGTAGAAGTGGTCTCAATCCAACTTGATGGAGATGCAATTCAGTGGTACGATTGGTATGAAACTTTTTACAGAGTTCCTTCGTGGGAGCAGTTTAAAAGAGGGCTTCTTGTTCACTTTGGCCCATCCAAATATGAGAATGTTAATTGCCAGCTCGCCAAAATTTGTCGGACTTCTACAATGTTAGACTATCAGAGTAGGTTTGAAAGATTGTCAAATCAAGCTAGAGATTGATCGGACCGACAACTTCTAGATACATTTATTGAAAGGCTTATTCCAGAGATCCAGTGTGAAGTTAAGGCTCGTCAACCCCGCACTATGATAGTTGCGATCTTATTTGCACATTTATATGAGAAAAAAATTAGCAAGGAAAGATCAGCAAGGGGTTTGTACTATGATGAAAAATAGAGTATGGAGCACTGATGTAAACAAGGGCAACTTATGATGATTGAACCAATGGGAGAGGAGCCGAAAGCTAAGAATGTGGACTCCGATCATGAAGGTATAAATTCTAATGAAGATGTTGAACCTACCCTACATACAATGCATACATTAGCCGATTACTTTAACCCACAAACTATGGAAGTTGGCGGAACTCTGGAGCATCAGCCTATTATAGTTTTGATTGATACTGGTAGCACTAATAATTTTATGGACAGTGAGACTGCTATGGAAGTTGGCGGAACTCTAGAGCATCAACCTATTATAGTTTTGATTGATATTGGAAGCACTAACAATTTTATGGGCAGCGAGACTGTTAATCGATTGGCCCACCACATTGAAGATTATGACAGATTCGAAGTAAAGATCGTTAATGGACGGATTTTCACTTGTGATAGCAAAGGTTCAAAGATAAAATTGATTATACAGGGCTAGAAGTTTCTTGCAACGATTACTACACTGAAAGACCAACCTGTTGCTTACACTATCAAAAAGTGGAGACCATACTTATTTGTCAACGGGTTGTGATGCGTTACAGATAGTCTATGACTAAAGTGCTGAAAGAGAAGCTCCTCGAGATTGATACTGCTTAGTCTTTAGGACAAGGCTGATTTGAAGAGGCAGAAACTGTTAGGACCCTTTTTCTGATGCTTTTGAATAATGTTTATTGAGTCTGTTTAGTCCAGTTGTTTATTGAGTCTGTTTAGTTCAGTTAGAGTCAGGTAGAGGTTTATTTAATATTTATTTATTATTAAGAGTCCAAGTCTTGGTGGACTCTAGGTGGAACTCTATAAATAGTGATGTAACCCTTCCTTTAAATCAATTAGTTAATTAATGAAATGTTATTCCACTCGATGGACAAACCCTAGAGCGATCAAGGAGGCCAATTCCCTCGAAGCGATCATTATCATTCCTTTTTCTTCCATTTCTTTTATTTCTTTTACGATAAGACTTTAGGGTCTTAACACACATAAGCATTTACGATAAGATACATTGCACACATTGTCATCAATTTACCATATTTTGATATTATTTCTCCCCTTTTGTTATCAACGAAAAGGAGAATCAATTCAACAAGGCAAGTGTGGTAAAAATTCATACCACATTTCAATTTGTATTCGACGATACCAATCATATTTCAAGCATTCATGACATGGTATCATTCAAAAGTTCTCAATCTAAAAGTTATAAACATTTTAAGAGATAGATTCCATCAAAAATTATTTTTCCCTTTTTGTCATCAAAACTTTGCATGTAGAGGGGAAGTCCATTAAGAACCAAATTTGTGAAGTCAAAAACACTAACTAAAATCATGCTTCAATGTTGACAAAAAGTAGGGATTCATGAAAAAGATCAAGATATTCATGTGAAATCAAATCCTCACTGTTGCAAGTGTTCATCTCATAAAAAAAATCATAAAAATTCTTCCTTCAGTAAGAAAGAATTCATGTGAAAGAATCATCATATAAAGGATAAAAGAAATTCCATGAATAAACCTTCATAATGAGAGGAGCATCACATCAAATTCATTTCTCATTAAAAATTCACAAGAGATAAATCTGTGAGAAATGCATTTGTTAATGAAATCCATGAAGTGATTGAGTGTATCAAAAATCATTAAGTGATGGAGCAATGGTATGAAATAAACTTGATATCGCATTAAGCTCATCAAAGCTCCATCTAAGAAATTCATAAAAATAGTCCGAAAAAGATATACATCAAATTCATGCATTTGGACAATTTAACATTCCTAATTCTCTTCTAATAAAATCAAATTATTCTTCACTTAAGGGCTTTGTAAAAATATCAGCTAATTGATATTTCGTGTCAATAAACTCTAAGATTACATCATGATTATTGACATAATCTCGTATAAAGTGGTGCCTAATATCAATATGTTTAGTTCTAGAGTGTTGAATGAGATTTTTTGTTAAATATATTTCACTTGTGTTATCTCATTTTATGGGAATCCACACAACTTGTGCACAACATGCACTAGCTGCAATGTACTCAGCTTCGGTTGTAGATAGTGCAACCAAATTTTATTTCTTGGAAGACTAAGAAACAAGTGCGTGTCCTAAAAATTGACATGTTCCAGATGTGCTTTTTCTATCTAATCTACATCCAGCAAAATCCGCATCAGCATAAGCAATTAGCTCAAAGTTCTCGAATTTTGGATACCATAATCCTAGATTTGTGGTTCCTTTAAGATATCTAAGTATTCTCTTAATTACTTTAAGATGAGATATCTTAAGATTAGATTGAAACTTAGCACAAAGTCCTACACTAAACATGATATCCAGTCTAGTTGCGATGAGGTAAAGTAAACTTCCTATCATACCCCTATAAGCTTTTTGATCAAAGCTTTCTCCACTTTAATCAATTTCTAACTTAGTGGAGGTGCTCATATGAGTGTTGATAACCTTTGAGCTATCCATATTAAACATTTTTAGCAAATCTAAAGCATATTTTGTTTGACTAAGAAATATACCATTATTTAGTTGTTTGATTTGTAAGCCCAAAAAGAAAGTTAATTCCCCCATCAAACTCATTTCAAATTCAAGACTCATACTTTTAGCAAATGACACATAGAGATTCATTTGTAAAACCGAAAATAATATCATCAACCTAAATTTGAATAATAAGAAAATTATTTTTAAAATTTTTGATAAACAATGTAGTATCAACCTTGCCTTTAGAGATATTTTCGATAAGAAATGAGCTAAGTCTCTCGTACCAAGCCCTTGGGGCTTATTTCAATCCTTAGAGAGCTTTAGTCAATTTAAACACATGATTAGGGAGATTATCATTTTCAAATCTAGGAGGTTGTTCAACATAAACTTCTTCGGAAATAAAGCCATGAAGAAAAGCACTTTTAACATCCATATGAAATAACTTAAAATTATTGCTACTAGCATAGGCAAGAAACATCCTTATGGCTTCTAATCGAGCCACAAGAGCGAAGGTTTCTTCGTAATCGATATCTTCTTCTTGGTTGAAACCTTTGGCTACTAATCTAGCCTTGTTTATAACCACGATACCATATTTATTTTGCTAGTTTCTAAAGACCCATTTAGTACTAATAACTAAATGGTTATTTGGCCTAGGAATAAGCTTCCACACCTCATTTCTCTCAAATTGATTTAACTCATCTTGCATTGCGATGACCTATGAATCATCTTTCAAGGCCTCGTCAATGCATTTAGGTTCAATTTGGGAGAGAAAAGCGACGTTTGTACAAAAATTCTTAAGAGATGAATGAGTTTGAACCCCTTTAGATGTGTCTCCTATGATTAGCTCCTTAGGATGAGCATCTACATACTTCTAATCCTTGGGTAAGGATGTTTTAGAAGTAGATGCATCCAATTTGCTAGATAGAGAATGGATTTCATTTAAATTCAAAGCATCAAAATTAACATCATCATCAAAATCATTTTTCTTAACTTAGGATGTTAGGACCGGAGCGGCACTAAGAGGGGGGGAGGAATTAGTGCAACGGATTAAAACTCGTAAGTTTAAACTCGATTTCGTAAATGCGTAGAGATTTCGATTCGACAATGAATGACTTGGTGAAAGCAGCTCGAGTAAAGGGAGAAGATGAAAACCGAAAACTTGCTGCTATGTAAATAAGGGTTTCAGAAATGTAAATACTCACACATTCAAGGAACACACCAATTTAAAGTGGTTCGGTCAAATGACCTACATCCACTTGCGAAGCCTTTTTCGATGAGGCTCCCAACTTCCACTAGCAAATCACTTTGAAGGAGAAGGACAAATACCCTTCTTACAACCTTTTACAAGTGGTTCACACTCTTACATATTTTTAAAGAGGAGGGAGGTGAACACTTAAGCTATTGAAAATAAGACTAGCTAAAGACTTTGCTAAGGCTTTATCTCAATTTCTAACTTCTTTAAAGGTTGTATTCTCTGTTGAGAATTGAAGGGTATTTATAGACCCTAAGAGGATTCAAATTTGGGCTCCAAATTTTGAATTCTCTTGGGTTCCCGGAGCTGGCGGTGCCACCGCCTATCAATGGCATATTAACGGTTTACTGGCGGTGCCACTGCCTAACGATGACGGTGCCACCGCCTAGTCCGGCGGTACCACCGCTTGATCGTTCGGGCTCTAGGCAGTGCCACCGCCCAGCCCGGTGGTACCATCGCCTGATCCTTCCGTCTCTGGGCGGTGCCACCGCCTAGACTATTTCAGCTCACTGGTTGGGCTCCAAACATGGCCCAAACCAATCCAAACTCGGGCCCAATTGGCCCCTAACCGGGCTATAGGATTAACCTTTAATCCTAACCCTAATTACATGTAAACTATGAGATTAAGAAATAGTCCTAAGTAAGATTTTAACCGGCAACATCGAGTTTCCTTCTGGCGAGCTTTCTGGTGATCTTCCAGCGGACTTTCGATACAACCTCGGATTTCTTCCGACAGACTCCCAGTAGGCTCCCGGTCTTGTGGTGAGTTCAGCGAGTCATTGGCGAGTAGCCGAACCTTCTCAGTGATTGCTGCGAACCTCCGACAATCTCTCCAGCGGACTTTCGAAACCTTCGGCAAGTCCCCGATTTCTTCTCGGTTGGTTCCGGCAACACTTCCGACGAATCTTCGGACTCTCGGCGGACTCTCGAACACCCGTCGAACTTGACTCCGGTAGACTTGCTTTATGTCTGCAAGCTACCGTAGTTAATCCTGCACAAGTAAAGCAAAATTTCGATCTAGACAATTACTCCTAAGCAATTAATCAAGTTGTCTAGCATGTCATTGGTCCCTCGACGCTTCATCCGATTCTTCGGCGCATCGTCCTCTCTTGCGACCTATTGCCCAATCGGCTAGTTGACTACGCAATTCCGATATCCTTGGCGCAATACCCGCTCTTCTTGGCCCGAAACTCCGATATCTTGTAATATTCAAGATAGCAAATTGTACATCATGCTAGCTAGCAAATTTTTGCTTCCTTTGCAATGTTTGAGCTCGCAATTTTGCTTCCGTTGCAAAGTGTAAGTTTAGCATGCTTTGCATCTTGAGATAGACAATATAGCACTTTTTGTATTTTCTTGATATTTCAAGCTAGCAATTATCGGTGATGTTCAAGATAGCAATTTCTTCTCTTTTGAGAAGTGCAATTTTTGCCTTCTTCTTGAATTGTGCTAGCAAGCTATCTCCCCCTTTGTCATTGTCAAAAAGAAGGG
>LVTN01001951.1:30336-48608 GCA_001649415.1 Musa itinerans | reverse complement strand
TTGGTTTCCGACAAATGCCATCTCTCTTGGGTTTTAAGCCAACCAAGAGTGAACCTTGCTCTGATATCAATTGTTAGGATCAAGAGCATACTAAGAGGGGGGGGGTGAATTAGTGCAGCGAAAAACTTTTACCATTTTAGAAAACTTATTTCGGTTAAAGCCGATTCAACAATAATGGTTTCAACTCAATCCTTTTTGGAAGAAATTTGAACTTGAAACCTTTCGAGAAAGAGCAAGAGAAGACTAAGGTGAATTGCAGCAAAGTAAAGTGCACAAATGAAAAGCATCGATTTTGTAAGGTATTTATACGATTAAAGCCAATCTTAAAAAATATTAACATCAAAGCGTATGTAGACGTAGTTAAGGCATAGTAAGGAGGAGAGGCAGTTTGCTTAAGTTGCTCAAAGTAAATGCAAACCAAGATTTTAGAGTGGTTCGATCAACGTGACCTACATCCACTATCGGCTTCCTCCTCCGACAAGGTCACCGGTGTCCACTATAGGCCTTCATTCAATAGGCGAAGGCCAACCACCCTTTTACAGCTTTTCTCCTTTTGCCGGGCTTAGGAGACCACCTTTACAAATTTCACTCCTCTCTTGAATAATCTCAACGCTTAGAAAGGAGGAGAACTATAGCTTTTTACAACACTTTAAGGCCTCAAAGACTCAAGTTAATGTCAAGTTTTTGTGCCCTTTCATGCAAGAAAGGGTGGGATTTTTATAGGCCCCAATAAGTTCAAAAATGGAGCCTAAAAGTGTCGATTCCCGAATTTCCAGGGTCCTGGCGGTACCACCGCCATTACTGGATAGTACTACCGCCTGTCATCTGTCACTAGGTGGTACTACCGCTTGACAGTACTCGAAGACTAAGCTCTAGCGATACCACCGCCTAACAGAGGCGGTACCACCACCCATAAATCTTGGGAGACCGAGTCTCCCAAGCGGTGCCACCGCCGGCCAGGATTTCAGGGGCCAAATGGGCTGTTTTATTCGGCCTAATTTAGGTCTGTTAAGGGCCCAGTTGGCCCCTAATTAAGTTAGTGGGATTACCTCCCAATCCTAACTTAATCTACCCTCTAACTACGATAATTAAGAAGATATGATTACTATAATTCATGTTCCGGTGCATTAATCGCTTCTTCTGGCGAGCTTCTGGCGAACATCCGACGAACTCTCGGCGATGCTCCAATGGACTCCCGGCAAGCTCCTAGACTTCGCAACGATCTTCTTGGATAGTTCCGACGAGCTTCTATGGCAAGCTCCTAGACTTCTCGGATGGTTCCCGTAGAACTTCCGACAAACATCCGGACTTCCGACGAACTCTCGTAATCCCAACGTGATCTTGATCTTGACTCTGGCATAACACCTGCTGCATGTCTTACTGCCACCATAGTTAATCCTGCACACTTTTCTCAACATATAGATTAGATCAACAAGTGACAATTGACTTCATCATCAAAATCCGAGATTCAACATCTTTCGCACGAACAACCTGGCTATGATACTACTATAGGGAAATCTTGGGGGGGCATCACATGCGCATCGAAAGAATAAAAAAAACAAAATCCCCAAATTTTCTAAAGATGTGTTCGTCATTGTGCGAAGATTGGTGTGCAGAGACCCACGAAACTTAAATCCACGTGTGAGATAGTATTTTACTTAGGGAGATCGTATATCCCTGAATCCCTACAGATCTGTAAGAGTGGATGAAAGAGATTAAGTGTCCTCCTCTCTAGCGATGATCCACACAGTAGGACTATAACGACACTCCTCAAATCTCCATACCTACTATCTGAGGAGGAGAAGGTGAAAGGAGAGAGATGATATCCCAAAAGAGGCTCTAGCCTATGAGCCTTTGGTTCCCTCCTATTTATATAGGTCCCCTGTCAACTTAACCCTAATTGATCCTGCCCTATTGGGTATTGGATCTCCATCCAACTACTCAAGTCACTTAGATTAGTATATCTCTATCCAATAATCTCTCATTTGCTCTTATTGGATCTCATCTATATGATCCAATAATTCAGGGGCTTATTGGATATCCAATAAGATAGTGGCTCCGACGAATATCTCATATCTAAACCTCTACTCGTCGCAACGCCTATCATACGTATGTGACCCTCTAGGCCCAATATCGAGCTGTCCGTGAGTCATACCTATCAGAACTCCTTCTGACTCAGTGAATTATTATCTCAATAATAATTCACTCGACTCATCAATTGCAAACGTACTAGGCCACTATGTCATAGTCCCTAGACGATATAAGGGAATCCTAATCCATTAGACCTATTTGTCCTTAGTTACCATGTACTTATTGTCCCTCATCCATCTAATATCTCAAAGACCGTATACCGAGCATGGTGCTGTCAGACCCATACGGTTTCTACTCAAGTTTTGCTCTAATCGGATTCTCCTAAAAAACTCTTTCTCTCTCAATTCGAATGACCCTGGCCAAGGATTTGTCTTAGCAAGAACACATGGGATATTCCTCTCGTGACACCGAGAGCGGATGATCATCTATTGACACTCAATAGCCCTTGTAAAGTTGACTACCACTCCCGATGACCAACTGTGCTAGATCTGCAACCTCTAGACCTATAAGTCCGGTATCAAAAAGTGGAGTACTCATACAGGATATCATTGGTGTCTCAAGTCTAAGGACCAAGTACACCACTAGGACAATAGAATCGTTGTCTAACAATGAGGTATTATTAACCATCCAATATTCCGTGAGCGGATCAATTAGTGAACTCATTCTCTAATGAGCACCTGTATTATATCTCTAGTGTCTCCACACGAGCAGCTATGAGACCAGCTACCTCCATCATATGGACGGGTATATAGCACACTAGTTTATCTAGTTATCTCGATGTCCCTTTTGAGTAACCTATGACAAGGATTATTTAGGATCTGTGTTTAAAGATGAATCGGTCTCATTATCGTGATCTCATTATGATCCGATTCTCATTGCACAGATCCATGGACATCACAATATATTTATGCAATAGGCAATATAAAATAATAATAATAAGCAAAAAGACTACGTGTCAAGTCACACGTGCCATCACTCACGTGATTGGCTTGCAAGGCACCTATGACTAGCACTTAGATCACTAAATGGCTAACTATCGATAGGAGAGTCGGATGCTACGTTGAAAAATTATCATGCCAAAAATTAGATGTTAAGCTGAAGGATTTATCAACATGTTACTTTATGCTATAAGTTCAGTCATCGTACCAAAAGGATCGGATATTGTATCGGAAGATTAGATATCGTGAGAAAGTTGACATGCCAATGGAATGAGCAATATACCGAATGAAATGACGATGTGCCGAAGGTTCGGATGATGTGTCAGAAGAATGGATGACATGTCAAAATAGCATACAATGTGTTGAAAACTTCGTTAATGTATCTTATGCATGGTTGATTTGTCGAAGTTTTGATTAATGTCATTATGAGTCAATTTAAGTTGGTTTTGAGTCGAAACCATGCCAACTTATCAAGGAAGCCATTGGACTTAAGCTAGGGTTGAATTGAGCATATTAAAAGGCTAAATCGATGGCCTAAATCAGGCTTGGGCAATGGTACCATCGGGCCCAAGTGATAGTACCGCTTGAGTCAACTAAAAAGTATTATTTATGGTTTTTTGGTATTTTCGATTATAGTACTGCTCAAGGTGACGGTAGTACCACCAGAGCCAAGATTCATAGCCTTAATATGGCGATAGTATCGCCCGGTGCTAGTGGTAGTATCACTAGTACCCCGAAATTTGGAGGATTTAAATTTTTGACTCGATTCTTGAAGGATTTTTAGGCCTATAAATACCTCACTCAAGCTTAGTTGATAGAGCATATATTCTTAAGAAAAAAAAAGTATTGTAAACTCTCATTTTGAGCATAGCTTAAGTCTCCTCCTCCTCTTGAGTTTGATTATAATTCTAAGTTATAGGAAATAAGAGATTTTGTATAAATAAAAAGTATAAAAGTTATCTCCTCAACTTAAAAATAGAGAAAATTGTAACAAGGGTAATTGATCTTCAGTTGAAAAAAAGATTGATGGTAAAAGTCGATAGCCTTAAGAAGAGAAATTGGTAGTGGACGTAAGTCAAAAATATTGAACAATTATAAATCGATTAACCTCTCTTTACTTACACTTTATTTGTGATTTGGTTTTATTCTTTTTACTTGTAATTTTAACTTAGATTAATTTATTATTCAAGTTTTAATATCAATTAAAAATATTATTATACTAATTCATCCTCCCTGTCACTAAAATCCTAACAATTAAAAATTTTAAAAGTAATCAGAATCCCACAGTATACCACATGTCAAGTTTTGATCTCAATTATATTATTATTATAATAATGGTAATATAAGTTACATAATATTGATAACTAAATAAAATAATTTTTATTAGTTATGTAGGAGGAAGTTATCTTAAAATATTTTAAATTGCTTACATGATAGATAAAAGCATTAAGGATAATATATTAAGCATTTCATGAATTATAATGAATTGAGATCCATTGTCTAGCTTTTGTACATGCCTATTCAACAAGGTATAGATATTCTCGAAGTTCTATAAGGCACAGAAAATACCAATTGTTCTTGAGTGCATCATCGGATAAGTCTAGTGTTTTTATCCGCAACTTATTCTTGGACAATTATAATTGGAGGTAAGTTTATATTTCGTTGCATATTCAATTCATGGATTATTTTACTAATATTAATGGTATCATAGCCATGCTTCATCTATATTATTCAGAATATAAATTATACATTTGAGATAATTTTTTGATGGAATTAATTTATTTGATTTGATCATAAACTTTGATTCAAATTAATATTCTTGATTCCTTGAAGTTCTCTTATTCCTATATCATAATTAGTTTGTCATGAAGTGCCTATGGTAGAACTCTTTGATCCTTTTGTTGATATCTAGTTCCAATAATTAATATTAATACTATAATACTTATTAAAAGGTTAAAGATATAATTTATCTAAGTTGTGCGATATCATGTGTCTCCATCCATAAATGATTAATCTTCTCATAATCTCATAGGTTTCCTAGAAATCTATAAAAACAAGAACGAGTTGATTGAAGCATTATACTCATGATCCTAAAGATAAATATTTCAATAAATATTTGATATACAAGACAAAATACATAAATTTCGTATGCTCTAATAATGCTCTTTAATCTCATTTAATATATTTTTTATACTCCAAACTTATTTAAAGGTTAAGAGTTCAAAATTTTTTTTAATAAACATAAAACGTGTTAAATAATTATACTAGAATAATTGCCCATTATTACGAGTCATTTTTGAGACATGCATATCCTAACCTACCTATTATGGGCGACACTTTTGACTACAACATAAGAGAATTGAAGTGATTGGTCATATGGTCCACAATGATTGCGACATCCTATCTCAATCGAGTCGACTGAATCACATTGTGATTAACCTAGGATCCTATCATGATACACAGATGGAAATCGACCAATCGACCAATCGACCAAACTCCAGTGTCTCATCCATGTACCCACATTTCATTATGGCTTCACATGGGATCGAAGAAGGTCCATGTCTTCAACAAGTAGTATATTTTCCACCTTGGAGTCGCCCATCGAACTGCCTATGTGTGAATTGGAGCGGACAGGCAGGATAGATGTGGGCTCCTCATGATAGGAGAGGTGAAGTGCTTGCCGAATTATGTGGGTGAGTTATTATGAACCATGCGAACAAAGACCTGCCTTTCTACACTGGTCAATCACAGCCATTCCTAAGATAGGAATTTTGACTTTGACTTTTCAAACCGAAGCTTCTTCTTAGCTTCATCGTAAATTTGACCCAGTCAAGTCAAATTGAATTTCGGTCAACTCACGTCAAGCCGGTCCACCCATCTTGATCCAACTGATCTAATTGGATTGGGCCTATCAATTGGATGAGCTGGTCCCGACGAATTGTAGAATGTAGGACGGTATCCCTGGTTTAAACATTTGATTTGATGAATCATCAATTTAATTCAGTTTTTTAGTTTTACCATGGAAGACTTTGAGTTGACCAAAGCAATAATTTAGAAAACATAACGGGTAAGTTTATGTGCAATACTAAAGATTCGGAAATGCAAATCTAAAATAAATTAAGAAAAAAAAGGGTAATATTCTTGTCTACCATGCCGGTAGTACTCGACGATCTACCTTCGCGGTAGTTGGAAGAACATTGTTGTTCATTAGGCCCCATTTCTGGTAAACCCTTGGGGTATTTGTGTTGGTTCTTATATTTTTGGTGAAGGCGCCATTCCTGGGATTCAGCGGTATCCGCCCGTTGCGCCCCTCCTTCAACGTTTGTCGACTGCGTGACGGGCGACGCCGCCAACGAAGCAGCAAAGAAACCGCCTTAAAGGTCGCCCAATTGCCCCACGAACCGTTAAATTCCCATCGTTCTCACCCACGACCACCAAATCGGATCGAGCGAGAGACCTTTGGCACGATTGGAGAAACCCTAAAGACATGATCTTGGAAGCTGCTGTGCAGGAGGGGGATGAAGTGGTTTTAGGGCCAATCTTGCAGCGGGAGGGAGAAATCCTAACGAGGAGCATCGTCGGGGATGTGCCGCTGCTTCCGCCTTCTAACTTCGGGGTGGTGGACCGAGGGATCTACCGCTCCGGGTTCCCCAGCGAGGAAAATTTCCCCTTCTTGAAGGCTCTGAACGTGCGATCCATCGTGTGAGGTTTCCTTTGTTTTGTTTTTGTTTCCCGTTCATATTTATGGTTTCTTATTCTTGAAATAGATGGGGTTTTGATCGGTGCATTTGGATCTTGGGCAGGTACTTGTGCCCGGAGCCGTACCCAAAGGTCAATGCCGAGTTCGTGAGGTCGCAGGGGATTCGGCTTTTCCAGTTTGGGATTGAAGGAAGCCGGGTAAGTTTATTGTCCTGATGTGTTTTGCGTCCGGTACTTGATTTGATGGGTTGCGCAAATTCTCATCATGTAATTTCTTTCCCTTGCTGCTGAACGCTATTGATGCCGAATCCCTTTTGGGTTTGCCTTCGTGAATTTACGTTAAAAGTAAAAAAAAAAGAAAAACAGAAAGTAGGTTTCCTTTGCAGTGAAATTTGTTATAGAATTTGAGAAACAAGTTACCAAAGTCCCACAATTTTCGTTTGTTTTTTTACAAATCTTGATGATTGAATGCAAATATTGAGAACGATGTCTTTATGTGTTTGTACGAAGGAATGATTCATTTTGTTTTTAGGAATTCATAAAATCTACCAATTTATTGTCTTTCTTTGAAGCAACAGTCTGCCTTTTAGTTTCTCAAGTAATAGGATATCTACACTGGATCAGTACACATTGTGCAGCTGCACGGTGTGATCAGTCCTTAGGCACCAATCAACAGAATAAGTATGTAGGAGGATAGTTATATAGGATGATAGATATGATATACTTTTAGCACCTATTCTCTATCAATACATAGATTAACACAAGCCTGGAGCACATTTTCTGTAGGACAAACTTGAGGAGGATATGTTTGTCACAATGGTATACCATGTGAACATTTCTGTAGGACAAACTCTGAAACCTATGCTATCAATTTAAAATGAGTGGAGAAGCTTGCATATCCAAGTCATTATTTTGTAAGTTCAATTATTTATAGATAAATTCTGGTATTTGTAATTTCAATTTGATTTTAGAGAGATAAATTCTATAGAACCAACCAGAAAATCAACAAATATAAACTGGTGAAATCAGTTCCGGGACACCCAAAACACAATTAAGATTTGACCAATTGTCTTATAAGAGCTGAACTAAACCTCTATTATATTAATACACTGGAAGGAACTGTTAGAACAAATACCCTTGAGGTCAGACTCCATTATTGAACCGTTTGAACCTGAACTTAGTAGCTTACTGTCACCATTTTGTTCTTTCATCAAGAATACTTTTCATCAAATCCTAACAAAAAAAAGCCTTCCCATGTCTGGTTCAGTTTGTTCATTTTGTCAATCTTTGCAATTCAACCATTACTTAGTCTGGCTTAATCCAAGTTAAGTGCAACGTCAATTGACAGTAGCTAATGGCAAGGAGAAATAATAGAAGCTTGGGTTTACAGGGTATACAGAAGATCCAAACATTTGAACAGGTAAATAAGAGTTCTAATATTGGCAGGGTTTAATTGGAAATTCCTTTTGTTTATTGCATGTATTCCTACATTTTATAAATATAAATATTTATGTCGTCTACATTGATCCAAAGATTAAACTAAAGAAAATTATTGCAATGTTTTAGACAAACAAAAGAACAACAACATAGTTGTCATAAATAACAACCAGTGAAATTCAATCTGGAATGTGTGGTTACATAATTCAACGGGCAATATACTATCTAGCATCTCCTATATATGGTCATATGATGTACTTGTAAAACATGTCAAGAGGCACTATTATCTATTAGGAATTTGCAAACCATGCATTTGCATTGCAATCCAACTAATTGCCAGTGTAGTTTCTAATCTTGTTTGCACCGATATGAAATTCTAAATTTATGCATTTTCTTGTAGAAGTTGTTTAAGTAAAGTATCTTTCTTAATTTTGTTGCAATATTATCGGTGAAAATCCAGTATGAGTTTTAAATAATGCATCTTTCTTAGTTTTGATGCATTTGCCTGTAAAATTTGTTAAATAATACATGTCTATCAGTAACTTTATTGCAATTTATGTTACAATAACAGCATTGTCTGCATATGCAGGAGTCATTTGTAACTGTATCTAACCGTACTATCATGGAGGCTCTAAGAGTCTTACTTGGTACTGAAGTTAACATATTATTTATAGCAGCTTATATTTAATTTTGCTTGCTTATCATATGTTCCCGTCAAATATTGGGTGCATGCTTAGCTCTCCTTTTTCTGTTTTCAGATATAAGGAACCATCCTATTCTAATCCACTGCAAACGAGGAAAGGTATGAAATCTAGATTGAGTCAATATTGTGCATCTCACATACTTGTTCAGCAAAATATTCATCACTCACTCTTATTTTCCTATTAACCCTTGCAGCATCGGACCGGTTGCCTTGTCGGCTGTTTCAGAAAATTACAGAATTGGTGCCTATCCTCCATGCATGAAGAATACATAAAATTTGCATCACCCAAGATTCGGCCATCAGACATGAGATTTATTGAGATGTTTGATGTTTCACACATGATGCATTGCGTACTTGGTATTATTTACAGGTACCACGGTTTTGGTCACCAGGCTCCACGCCTTGTTTATCAGAAGGCATAGTGGCATGCCAGCGACTTCTATGCCAGGAAACTATTCTTACACAGAAAGCTTGTAGCACAATTGTCCATTTGCTTTCCTGGCTTTTTATCTGCAAGGAGAAGCATGTATATGGATTCTGCTTGCACTTCGTTGTCGTAAACATTTTTGTGTTTGTTTTTCTATACAGGATATGACTTGGGAAAGATTGTAACTCTAATGAGAAGCTATGTATGCAGGTGTAAGAACTACATATTTAATGAAAACAAATCTTTTTGCAGCTTTTATTGCTCGAGAAACATACAAGGATGATAGACTGTAATGACTAATTGGCTTGCTCTGTTTCTTTAGTCTGCCAGGAACCCTCAGTCTGCCTTCTTAGTTGCAAGCCACAGTACAAAAACACGCTCTTAGTCCAAGAAGATTACCATATCCAATCAATCAACCGGATGATCTGTGATCAAAACGTCGATTCATATATACTTTTGATATACTTATTTGATCTAGGATCGAAGCTGGTCGTAATTATAATTGGTTTAGGACGGTGTAATCATTATGATTAAGAGTAGAAACGTTTGATGATGCCAATGAAAATATGTATAGGAGAAAATTATAGTAAACCGATAAAATTATATAACAGAATAAACGCATCACACGAGACTTCATTGATCAGTCAATGGTGGTCAATTGTAGATAATTTTACCCGTACAACTAGAAATGCTACATGTGATAATACTCACTGGTTAGTAATTAGTTTCTGGTACATTTGACCGTTATCACGGACATACCATCATCCTTTCTTGTCTACTATAAGCCATCCACAATTCGAATAACGACCGGTATAATTCTTGTAACGGCCGTTATATTCGCATCTTTATCGTATAACAACTGCTCCAAAAAATTATCCATAACCTATATGGACTCCTCCTTTTTTTTGTTTTAATATGAATACATATACTTCTGAACTGTGAAGTCCTCCGACGTTTGCTGGATATGCTCATCTGCTATGGTTTCTTCTCTGACTTCACTGTTCGTCCAAGCCATTCCATGCGTACGCTCTCTCTTTCTCTCTCTCTTTCATAGCGTCACTTCTTTTTTTCTTTTACTTGAAAGAGAAAGCTTTGCGTGATTTCGTAGTTGTAGATCTAGATCTATTCCTTTGGCAAGTGTAGGAGTCGTCCGAAGTACTTGGTATCCCGAGTTTATGTCGTGAGTCTCTCTTGGTCTTTGCCTCCGTTTACCTGTTTAATCTCGAAGAAACTTACTGGTTAAATCGTGCTAAGTAGCGTGAATTTGGGTTCAAAGTCTAGGTTCCTGTTTCTTCTTGTTGAATGTTTGGCCATGTCATGTTGCTATGACATGTTTGCTGAAATGCCTGTGTGATGGATTATTAAGTTCCAGAGGAGGTACATCCTTTCTGGATATTAGCCATTTTCTATTTGTTTTAGTTGGTAGTACCGTAGTGAAAATGTTTTTTTTTTTTTAATTGAAAGATGACAGAGAGCGCCCAAGTTTAGAAAAGTGGAACAGCTGCGTTGCCTAAGTTGAAATTGAAATCTCAGGCCGCGGCATCATTTACTGACCCTATCGGTGGTGGCTGGGTGGCAGTTGGCTAACATGGGTTACAGGTTCACCACTGTTGGTCGTCGGTGGTGACTAGTTAAAGGGCTGCTGCCAACATGGGTTGCAGGTTGGCCACTATTATGTTAGGATCAAGAGTGGCACTAAAAAGGGGGGGTGAATTAGTGCAGCGGAAAAATTACGTCGATTCTAGAAACTTCGTACGATAAAAACCGGTTTCGACTCAAATCGTTTGTTTTACTTTGAATAAGTAGAGAAGAAAAGGTTGGGCAGTTTGCAATGTAGGAATGCAGTAAAGAGAATTTGCAATAAGGAAAGAACACACCGGAATTTATAGTGGTTCGGTCGTTGTGACCTACATCCACTTCCGATTCCTTCTCCGTCGAGGTCACCGGCGTCCACTAATGGTCCTCCTTCAATAGGCGAAGACCAACCACCTCTTTACAGCGCTTTCTCCTTTTCACGGGTTTAGGATATAACCCTTACAAGCCTCACACCTCTCTTGAATGATCTGAACACTTAGAAAAGGAGGAGGAGGACTCTTGCACTTTTACAATACTTTAACACCTCAAGAATTCAAGATTATGTTAACACTTTCATGTCATTTCATGCAAAAAAGGGTGGGGTATTTATAGGCCCCAATGGCTTCAGAATTGGAGCCAAAAAGTGTCATATCCCCGGATTTCGGGGTACTGGCGATACCACCGCCTAACAGAGCTCGGAGACTGAGCTCTGGCGGTACCACCGCTTGACAAGGGCGGTACCACTGCTGGCAGCATTAACTGCCGGCGGTGCTATCGCCGAGTCTGGGTGGTACCACCGCCTAGACCACCTGGAAGACTGGGTCACCAAGCGGTGCCACCGCTGGTCGTGACTTCAAGTGCTGAATGGGCTGTTTCAACCAGCCCAATTCAGCCCTGTTAAGGGCCCAGTTGACCCCTAATTGAGTTAGTGGGATTACCTCCCAATCTTAACTCAACTTAAGGACTAACTACAATAATTAAAACATTTAGCAAAGCATTCTTGTTCCGGTACGTCAATTGTTCTTTCGGCGAGCTTTCGGCGAACTTTCGATGATCTCTCGGCAATGTTCCGGCGGACTCCCGGCAAGCTCCTGGACTTTATGACGATCTTCTTGGTGAGTTTCAACGAGCTTCTTTAGCAAGCTCCTCGACTTTTCGGTTAGTTCTGATAGAACTTCCGACGAACGTCCGGACTTCCGACGAACTCTTGAACTCCCAACGAAGTCTCGATCTTGACTCTAGCACAACACCTTCTTTATGTCTTACTGCTATCGTAGTTAATCCTGTACACTTTTCTCAACATATAGATTAGATTAAATAATTTACAATTGATTTTATCATCAAAATCCGAGATTTAACAATCTCCCCCTTTTTGATGTTGACAATTAATTGATGACGGAGTTAACCTTAACTCTCCCTATCTATATGTCATACTTGGGAAAAGACATTCTTAAATTCGAGGCCTTTGAATTCAAGCATCAAACTGATAAGTTACATTCATTTAAATTTATCAACATGCACATCATGATACTTATCATGATTTACTAATTCAAAATATGATGTCACGTATTTATAAAAATAATGTCAAGGCTTGATATCCATTTTCAAGTCTAATGATGATAGACAATTGATGAAATACGTTTTGATATGTTTCAAGCATTTGCGATGTGTTGCAATGTATTTGACGATTCCAATTATATTTTAAGCATTTGCAAAACATACAAGTATTATATTTCAAGCATTCGTAAAGCATACAAGTATTTATGATAAGCATTTACGATAAGATACATTGCATACATTTACAATGCCAATTTGTCATCAATTTACTGCATTTTGGTATCATTTCTCCCCCTTTATCATCAACAAAAAGGAGAACAATTCAATAATGCAAGTGTGGTAAAAATTCAAGCAAGTTTTACACTAATTTATCAAATCGATATTGCATTGTTGCATGGTAACATTTAAAAGTTCTCAACATTAAAGAGAGAGATTCCATTAACTTCTCCCCCTTTGTCATCAATTGTGATTCAAATAGATGATTTTTGTATTCGAATGTTGAAAAAATTTTAATTGAGTGGGAAATACAAAATTTCAAAACTTTAATTTTTCCTAGAAAATTCTTAATGATGGTCTAACATCCAAATATAGAAGATGAACATGAGCTTCTTGAGATTTTGGTTTTGTTTCTTGTTATAGCTTATTAGTTTCTTGTGATATATAGTTTGCTTTTTGTGTCACATAATAAATTTATTGTATGATAACTTATTTGAGTTCTAGTACTTATTGTAGTGTTTTTGTGTAGTTCATAATAGCTACTTTAATAAAGGGTGAAACGTTTTTGTCACGATCCGACTTGATAAGATAACCGATCCATTAATTTTGTTGAGCATGAACTACTTATTCAATATGCTTAAACCCAAGTTAATAGTAGTATGCTTATAAGTCAATATGTCTTTTGTCCACTTTCAATGGAGGACTAAGTTGGGTTGTTACAATCTCTTTGGGATTCACATTTTTGTCAAGGCTCAACATAGCCTAGAATCATATTCTAGCATGGTACATATGAGGCTTAACCCAATGGTGACTCTAATATTAAATCAGCCTTGATACCATTTGTCATGATCCGACCTAATGGGATAACTAACCTATTAATTTCGTTGAGCTTGAACCATTAGTCCAAATACTTAATTGAGCTTAAATCGTTAGCCCAAATTACTTAAGCCTAAGTTAAATTGAGGTGTTACCTAGCATGGTGCATATTAGGCCTAGCTCACAAATAGCACTTGATATGAACCATCAAGTTGATCATAATTTTTCCAAAGACCCGTTAACTATTCATGGAGGATCAATGACAAGAGCTAAAGCTAAAAGAATGAAAGAAGCCTTAACTTGTTTATTGGAAGGCATTTGGAAGGAGCAAGCTGGTCAAGACTCGGTCAAGGTTCTATGGATGCAAGAAGAGACTAAAATGATCAACATGATTCAAATAAGTCCAAATCATGAAAGAAAGTTCAACTTTGAGAGAATGATAAAATTTTAGCCCATTTTGAAGAATAAAGGTCATTCAGTTATATTGGATCATATTAGGAATTGTGGGCTTATTCATGAATAATCATTCAAATCAATTCAAAGTAGATTCATGAGTGATCTACATTCATGAATTAGGAGTATGAATGTCATTTAATGTATTTAATGAATTCATTCCCTTTGTACTTAGCTTTTGTACTATATAAACATGGCTGACTCCCTTTATAAGGAGGCAATTGAGAAGTATAATCATCTTTCAATATTGGTGAGTGTTTTGTTTTTAAGTTCTTGCATAAGCTTTGGAACTTATCAAGTTTTTCTGCTTGTGGCATTCAAAACCTAAAAATCTTTGCTTTTCCTTTCAACTTATCAAACTTCTTAGTTTATGGCGTTTTAAGGGAATCAAAGTGCTATTCTAATTATTTCATCAATTTTTCATGATAAAGTGATTAGAATAGTTTCCCTTACTTTAATCTTGAACGATCCGTCTTATTTTAATTCGTTGGAGGATATCAATTCGCATTCCATATGTATCATAGCTCTTTAGCTATCGAGGTGTATGATTGCTAAGTTGATGATTTCCATCATTTGATATCAGAGCTCGGCTCAAGTTTGAGGTTTGCTTATCCATTTATTTGCTATCTTTTAGCTTTTCCTTTTCTCTTCTTCTTCTTTCAGCACCATATCTATAATTGTTGTTCTTCCTTCATCTTTATTGTTGTGCTTATTTTGTTATTATTGTTTTTTTTGTTTATTTTTTCGCACTTTATAGTAAAAAAAATAAAAAAATAAAATAAAAAAGTCAAAAAAAAAGAAAAAAATCAAAGGTAAAAAAAAAGAAGAGAGAAAATCAAAGGTTAAAAAAAAAGGAAAAGAGATCAGAATTTAAAAAAAATATTACGGATTCAAGGAATTCTTGCAAATTACAGAATTCTATTTTCATTCATTTGAATTCTTGTTTCGATGTGAAAATCTTTTTTTATTCCGAAAAATTTTCTTTGTGCATTTAATATTTGAATTCTAATCTTTGCTTATGATTGAAGTGCATTAAACACACCTTTAAATTGGCCTACCTTTTGTTTTCTTTAGGCCTGCCTAATTTTACTATCCTTGAATTGCCATAATCTGAATTGTTTGTTTATGTACCTTAGTTAATCTAATAACCCAAAGAACAAAACAAGAGAGGTAAAAGGCAAGAGTAATGAGATCAGTATCGAGAAAAGCTAAAAATTGTGTGAAACACGAGCGGAGTGAATCAAATCTTGAGTGAAACACATGAGGGAGTGTTAGTGAGGTTGTTCTAACTTTGTTTTTCAGGTTATAAACATGTCTAAAGATAAAGAAGCAAGTTCTTCATCAAATGATCTTTTGGTTTAAGCAATGCTGCAACAATTTGAATGTATATTCAAAGTGATGGGTGATGTAAGATATCATCTAGAAAGGCATGATGATGCAATTAATAGATTGCAAGGTGAACCACAGCGTGGGAGACAACCAGCCTTTGTTAATGATAAATGTGATAGTGGAGACGACATGGATGATGACCAAGTTAGTATAATTGGTCAAGATGTTAATCCTATGAGACAAATAGGAGAGGATGTTTTGATGGTGTGGACAGAAACATAGACAGCATCAAAATGAAAATTCTGCCTTTTCAAGGAAAGAATAATCTAGATGTCTATTTGGAGTGGGAACGAAAAGTGGAGCTGATCTTTGAACGTCATAACCAAGGATTGAAATATCGTATCGTACCGGAGTTTCAACCTTCTCTCGGTACAGTACGGTACTGTATACCGAGTAATATACCGTTCGGTGAATCATACCTTATGCCTTTTCTTTTGAGTTGCCTCTCAATCTTCATGGCTACATTCACCATGTCCTCAATCTCCACATAATGTTAAACTCCACGAGATCAGCAATGTTCTTATTTAATCCACTCAAGAATCGAGACATGGTGGCCTCACGATCTTCCTCCACATTAGCCCTTATCATGGCTATCTCCATCTCCTTGTGATATTCATCAACACTCGTGGAACCTTGTGTCAAAGTTTACAGTCGTTGATGCATAATAATAGCTAGGGAAAAATCTCCTAATGATTTGTTTCATCTCCAACCAAGTCTTCACAGGCCTTTCACCATTTCTACGCCTATCTTTACACAATTGATCCCACCAAACAATAGCGTAATCAAAAAATTCATCAACGGCTAATTTTACCTTTTTCTCTTCGGAGTAGTTGTGACCAAGGTATATAGTTTCGAATGATACCGCCTGGTACGAGCGATACATACCGGTCCGACAGTAAACCAGTACGCAGACCACTCGCTACCGGGTGGTATTTTTTTATTTATAAATAATATATATATTTATATATATATTTACATATATATATTATTTATAAATAAAAAAATACCACCCGGTAGCGAGTGGTCTGCGTACTGGTTTACTGTCGGACCGGTATGTATCGCTCGTACCAGGCGGTATCATTCGAAACTATATACCTTGGTCACAACTACTCCGAAGAGAAAAAGGTAAAATTAGCCGTTGATGAATTTTTTGATTACGCTATTGTTTGGTGGGATCAATTGTGTAAAGATAGGCGTAGAAATGGTGAAAGGCCTGTGAAGACTTGGTTGGAGATGAAACAAATCATTAGGAGATTTTTCCCTAGCTATTATTATGCATCAACGACTGTAAACTTTGACACAAGGTTCCACGAGTGTTGATGAATATCACAAGGAGATGGAGATAGCCATGATAAGGGCTAATGTGGAGGAAGATCGTGAGGCCACCATGTCTCGATTCTTGAGTGGATTAAATAAGAACATTGCTGATCTCGTGGAGTTTAACATTATGTGGAGATTGAGGACATGGTGAATGTAGCCATGAAGATTGAGAGGCAACTCAAAAGAAAAGGCATAAGGTATGATTCAAAACCTTATTCGGGTTCTTCTTCTTCTTGGAAACCAAATTGGAGTAAAAAGGATGATAAACCTATTGTTAAGCTTAAAATTGATGAAACTAAAGACAAAAATGAATCAGACAGTAAGGGTAAAGATGAGAATCAACCAATTTAAACTAGAGGCATTAAGTATTTTAAATGTCTTGGGCATGAACATGTGATATGTGAATGTCCTAATAAGAGAGTTATGATCATGAGGGATGGGATTGTGGAATCTGAAAGTGAGAGAGAGGATGATGATGACATTCCAGAGGATGCTAGTGATGTAGAGTATGCTAAAGGTGAAAATCTAGTTGTTCAACGCACACTTAGTTTGCAAAATAAAAATGATGAACATGGTGAACAACGTGAAAATATGTTTCATACTCATTGTTTGATTGCTAACAAGTTGTGTAATATGATTGTTGATAGTGAAAGTTGTACAAATGTGGCAAGCACCTTGCTTATGGAGAAACTGAAATTACCTACTATCAAACATCCAAAAGCTTACAAGTTACGATGGTTAAATGATAGTGTGTGTGGTAAAGGTAAATCGACAAGTGTTAGTTTCTTTTTCAATTGGTAGATATAAGGATGAAGTTTGGTGTAATGTGGTACCTATATATGCTGGTCATATATTGTTGGGGAGACCTTGGTAATATGATGGAAGGGTAATATATGATGGGTTCAAGAACCGTTATTCTTTTATTATGGATGAACAAAAATATCAACTTGGACCTTTGCCTCCAAAGATAATTTTTGAAGACCAAATGCGCATAAAACAACAATATGAAGAGCTTGAGTCTTCATTAACCAAAACTTTGGGGAGGGAGCAAGAAAGAGAGAAAAAAGAAAAAGATAAGTTGAGTGGTAAAAATGAGAGTATTAGGAAACATGTTAGGACTCTAGCTAGGAGAGTCCTAATTGAGAAGGACATTTATGTAAAACCTACCTAAGCCGACCCCTATTAAAGAGGTGAAGAGGTTAGCTAGGGTTAGGAGGTTGTTTCTTAAAGAAGAAATAGGAGTTGTAAAGGAATAGGAGTCTTAAGTAGGAGTCCTATTAGGAGTTGGTTAGAAGCCCTATAAATAGCCATGTATTCCTCCTCTTTTGATAAGCAATAGATGAATCTTTTCTGCAGCCTTTGAGCAGCAACTTGGAGGGAGGAACTCCTATAGAGTTCCAAGGAGGCCGATCCCCTAAAGAGATTAACCCCAAGTTTAGAATCTGCTAGGGTTCTATCACCTGGTATCAGAGCAGCGTTCTTGGCATCTCGCTGCCCTTCCACAGCCATCCATCAGCCCTCCACAGCCGTCCAAAGCAATTCCCACAATTGCTTAAAAGATCGTCACTAAATTCCGTCGTCATCTCCACCACCGCAGATCATCCTTTGATCTCCCCGTGAATTGCAACAGGTTCTGGTTTCCTACCTTACT